>RXON01002820.1:0-73102 GCA_009667805.1 Leptobrachium leishanense | reverse complement strand
CGCAGGTTGGTGTAGAGGCGGGGTGGAGGTGCCTGCAGGTTGGTGTAAGAGGCGGAGTTGGGAGGTGCATGCAGCACTGGTTGGTGTTAGAGGGCGGGTGGAGGTTGCCGTGCAGAGATGGTATGTTTTGTAAGAGGGGGGTGGAGGTGCCTGCAGGTTGGTGTAGAGGCGGGGTGGAGTGCATGCACTGGTTGGTGTTGAATGCGGGTGGAGGTGCCTGGCAGGGTGTGTTTGTAGAGGCGGGGTGGAGGTGCATGCACTGGTTGGTGTTGAATGGTGGAGGTGCACGGCAGGTTGGTTAGAGGCGGGGTGGAGGTGCCTGCAGGTTGGTGTAGAGGCGGGGTGGAGGTGCCTGCAGGTTGGTGTAGAGGCGGGGTGGAGGTGCCTGCAGGTTGGTGTAGAGGCGGGGTGGAGGTGCCTGCAGGTTGGTGTAGAGGCGGGGTGGAGGTGCCTGCAGGTTGGTGTAGAGGCGGGGTGGAGGTGCCTGCAGGTTGGTGTAGAGGCGGGGTGGAGGTGCCTGCAGGTTGGTGTAGAGGCGGGGTGGAGGTGCCTGCAGGTTGGTGTAGAGGCGGGGTGGAGGTGCATGCACTGGTTGGTGTTGAATGGGGTGGAGGTGCACGCAGGTTGGTGTAGAGGTGAGACGGAGGTGCATGCACAGGTGGGTGTAGTGGTGGGGTGGAGGTGTACGCAGGTCAGTATAGAGGAGGGGTGGAGCCAGGCAGTGATTGACAGGTTGTCTCTGCGGGCTGGGCATTGGCGCGCACTGAATATACAGAAACGTTTTTCGCTTACTCTGAAGCGAAGTCGATGCTCGCGATGGGTAAAAGCGTCAATGGTCTGATACGGGGTTAATGGGCGGAGCCTGTGGATCCTTTAAAGCGCGCGGTGGACTTGACACATGTTTTTACGTAGACTTTATCTGGGCGAGTTGGATGATGAGACTTTTTCCGTCCTTCCTCTAGGCTGACGATACCTATCTCCAGATGAAGAAGGACCTGGAGTACCTGGACTTAAAGGTGAGATTCTGACGTTACGGCTGGTTATCGCGGATCTTAGCAGCTGCACGTTAGGCGTTGGTTCGGCGGCGAGTCTCGGCGCTGTTGTGGATCCGGCTTTGCAAGTAGCAGAGCATTTGAAATCTACAGAATGGATTAACCCCTCGTGACAGGACAGAATTCTCTTTTAATAGGACTCTTGCCCGTGTTGTCCTCGTGCTGAGCCGGCCGGTCCGTGTCATACCGGTGGACGCTCTTCAACATGTTTTACTAAAAATATCTACCCGGTTAAACATCGCCTGTTTTCAAGCCGTCCCCATGAGATTGTTTATTGATGGGTCCGCAGTGCATCATGGGATTGGAAGTGCACACCCTTTGCTGGTCACATGCTGCAGAACGTGATGTTGGCTTGCTGTTGGGGTTCCTCGCATATTTGATCCCTGCGGGTAGAGCCCGGGTGACTCCCATCATGCAAAGCGCTGTGCCCTGCGCCGGGTCTCTGCGATTTCCATAACATTTAACTTTTAATTTGAAACAGATTAAATATAATGAACCCCTCATCAACCTGGTTCACAGTGTTTTAAGGAATTCTACCCCCGGGTACCGAAGCGGTGTGAACGTAAGGCCTCCTCCTCCTCCTCCTCCTCGCTCCATCCCATGGCTCCGGCTGCTTCACACTCATTTCTGCCGTGCCTGCGTGCGCGCGCGTGTGTGTGTGTGTTGTGTGTGTCTTGTGTTTGCTGCGTTATGCAGTTTGTGTTTAAGCACTTGAGCTCTTGGAATGATTGTGTTACTGTTTATGTACAAGGCAGAAGGGAAAGACCCTGCTTACTGTTAGAGTGTAAGCCCTTTGTCCTCAGATTTGATGTGCACTAAATAAAGTGACTTTATAAGCCGGGCTCTGGCTCCTGTGGGCGACATTTCACCTCCATTTAACTGGTGCTAAGTAAAGCCTGGCATCGTGTTAATATCAGCCCCCCCAATATGTGCTAACCCCTTGTTAATGTCAGCCCCCCCAATATGCACTAACCCTGTGTTAATGTCAGCCCCCCAATATGCGCTAACCCCGTGTTAATGTCAGCCCCAAATGTGCTAACCCCTTGTTAATGTCAGCCCCCCCAATATGCACTAACCCTGTGTTAATGTCAGCCCCCCCAATATGCGCTAACCCTGTGTTAATGTCAGCCCCCCAATATGCGCTAACCCCGTGTTAATGTCAGCCCCCAATATGCGCTAACCCCGTGTTAATGTCAGCCCCCCAATATGTGCTAACCCGTGTTAATGTCAGCCCCCCAATATGTGCTAACCCTGTGTTAATGTCAGCCCCCAATATGTGCTAACCCCGTGTTAATGTCAGCCCCCCAATATGCGCTAACCCTGTGTTAATGTCAGCCCCCCCAATATGCGCTAACCCTGTGTTAATGTCAGCCCCCCAATATGCGCTAACCCCGTGTTAATGTCAGCCCCAATATGCGCTAACCCCGTGTTAATGTCAGCCCCCCAATATGTGCTAACCCCGTGTTAATGTCAGCCCCCCCAATATGTGCTAACCCTGTGTTAATGTCAGCCCCCAATATGTGCTAACCCCGTGTTAATGTCAGCCCCCAATATGCACTAACCTGTGTTAATGTCAGCCCCCCCAATATGCGCTAACCCTGTGTTAATGTCAGCCCCCCAATATGCGCTAACCCGTGTTAATGTCAGCCCCCAATATGCGCTAACCCCGTGTTAATGTCAGCCCCCCAATATGTGCTAACCCCGTGTTAATGTCAGCCCCCAATATGTGCTAACCCTGTGTTAATGTCAGCCCCCAATATGCGCTAACCCCGTGTTAATGTCAGCCCCCCAATATGTGCTAACCCGTGTTAATGTCAGCCCCCAATATGTGCTAACCCTGTGTTAATGTCAGCCCCCCAATATGCGCTAACCCCGTGTTAATGTCAGCCCCCCCAATATGTGCTAACCCGTGTTAATGTCAGCCCCAAAATGTGCTAACCCCGTGTTAATGTCAGCCCCCCATATGCACTAACCCCGTGTTAATGTCAGCCCCCAATATGTGCTAACCCTGTGTTAATGTCAGCCCCCCAATATGTGCTAACCCCGTGTTAATGTCAGCCCCCAATATGCGCTAACCCCGTGTTTAATGTCAGCCCCCCATGTGCTAACCCCGTGTTAATGTCACCCCAATATGTGCTAACCCCGTGTTAATGTCAGCCCCCAATATGTGCTAACCCCGTGTTAATGTCAGCCCCCAATATGCGCTAACCCCGTGTTTAATGTCAGCCCCCCAATATGTGCTAACCCCGTGTTAATGTCAGCCCCCAATATGTGCTAACCCCGTGTTAATGTCAGCCCCCAATATGCGCTAACCCCGTGTTAATGTCAGCCCCCAATATGCACTAACCCCGTGTTAATGTCAGCCCCCAATATGCGCTAACCCCGCTGTGTTAATGTCAGCCCCCAATATGCACTAACCCCGTGTTAATGTCAGCCCCCCCAATATGTGCTAACCCCGTGTTAATGTCAGCCCCCAATATGCACTAACCCTGTGTTAATGTCAGCCCCCAATATGTGCTAACCCCGTGTTAATGTCAGCCCCCAATATGCGCTACCCCGTGTTAATGTCAGCCCCCCAATATGTGCTAACCCCGTGTTAATGTCAGCCCCCAATATGTGCTAACCCCGTGTTAATGTCAGCCCCCAATATGCACTAACCCGTGTTAATGTCAGCCCCCCAATATGTGCTAACCCTGTGTTAATGTCAGCCCCCCAATATGTGCTAACCCCGTGTTAATGTCAGCCCCCAATATGCGCTACCCCGTGTTAATGTCAGCCCCCAATATGTGCTAACCCCGTGTTAATGTCAGCCCCCAATATGCGCTAACCCCGTGTTAATGTCAGCCCCCCAATATGTGCTAACCCGTGTTAATGTCAGCCCCAATATGCGCTAACCCCGTGTTAATGTCAGCCCCCAATATGTGCTAACCCCGTGTTAATGTCAGCCCCCCAATATGTGCTAACCCGTGTTAATGTCAGCCCCCAATATGTGCTAACCCTGTGTTAATGTCAGCCCCCAATATGCGCTAACCCGTGTTAATGTCAGCCCCCCCAATATGTGCTAACCCCGTGTTAATGTCAGCCCCCCAATATGTGCTAACCCCGTGTTAATGTCAGCCCCCCAATATGTGCTAACCCCGTGTTAATGTCAGCCCCCCCAATATGTGCTAACCCGTGTTAATGTCAGCCCCCAATATGCGCTAACCCCGTGTTAATGTCAGCCCCCAATATGCACTAACCCCGTGTTAATGTCAGCCCCCCATATGTGCTAACCCCGTGTTAATGTCAGCCCCCAATATGTGCTAACCCCGTGTTAATGTCAGCCCCCCAATATGCGCTAACCCCGTGTTAATGTCAGCCCCCCAATATGCGCTAACCCGTGTTAATGTCAGCCCCCCAATATGCGCTAACCCCGTGTTAATGTCAGCCCCAATATGCGCTACCCCGTGTTAATGTCAGCCCCCAATATGTGCTAACCCTGTGTTAATGTCAGCCCCCCAATATGTGCTAACCCCGTGTTAATGTCAGCCCCCAATATGTGCTAACCCCGTGTTAATGTCAGCCCCCCAATATGCACTAACCCGTGTTAATGTCAGCCCCCCAATATGTGCTAACCCTGTGTTAATGTCAGCCCCCCAATATGTGCTAACCCCGTGTTAATGTCAGCCCCAATATGTGCTAACCCCGTGTTAATGTCAGCCCCCCATATGTGCTAACCCCGTGTTAATGTCAGCCCCAATATGCGCTAACCCCGTGTTAATGTCAGCCCCCCAATATGTGCTAACCCCGTGTTAATGTCAGCCCCCAATATGTGCTAACCCCGTGTTAATGTCAGCCCCCCAATATGTGCTAACCCTGTGTTAATGTCAGCCCCCAATATGCGCTAACCCCGTGTTAATGTCAGCCCCCAATATGTGCTAACCCCGTGTTAATGTCAGCCCCCAATATGCACTAACCCCGTGTTAATGTCAGCCCCCAATATGTGCTAACCCCGTGTTAATGTCAGCCCCCCATATGCACTAACCCTGTGTTAATGTCAGCCCCCAATATGCGCTAACCCCGTGTTAATGTCAGCCCCCCAATATGCGCTAACCCCGTGTTAATGTCAGCCCCCCAATATGCGCTAACCCCGTGTTAATGTCAGCTCCCAATATGTGCTAACCCCGTGTTAATGTCAGCCCCCCAATATGTGCTAACCCCGTGTTAATGTCAGCCCCCCAATATGCGCTAACCCCGTGTTAATGTCAGCCCCCCAATATGCACTAACCCTGTGTTAATGTCAGCCCCCCCAATATGTGCTAACCCCGTGTTAATGTCAGCCCCCCAATATGTGCTAACCCTGTGTTAATGTCAGCCCCCCCAATATGCGCTAACCCGTGTTAATGTCAGCCCCCCATATGCGCTAACCCCGTGTTAATGTCAGCCCCCCCAATATGCGCTAACCCCGTGTTAATGTCAGCCCCCCAATATGCGCTAACCCCGTGTTAATGTCAGCCCCCCAATATGCGCTAACCCCGTGTTAATGTCAGCCCCCCAATATGTGCTAACCCCGTGTTAATGTCAGCCCCCCAATATGTGCTAACCCCGTGTTAATGTCAGCCCCCCCAATATGCACTAACCCTGTGTTAATGTCAGCCCCCCAATATGCGCTAACCCGTGTTAATGTCAGCCCCATATGTGCTAACCCCGTGTTAATGTCAGCCCCCCAATATGCGCTAACCCCGTGTTAATGTCAGCCCCCCCAATATGCGCTAACCCCGTGTTAATGTCAGCCCCCCCAATATGCACTAACCCTGTGTTAATGTCAGCCCCCAATATGTGCTAACCCTGTGTTAATGTCAGCCCCCCCAATATGTGCTAACCCCGTGTTAATGTCAGCCCCCAATATGTGCTAACCCTGTGTTAATGTCAGCCCCCCAATATGTGCTAACCCTGTGTTAATGTCAGCCCCCCAATATGTGCTAACCCCGTGTTAATGTCAGCCCCCCAATATGTGCTAACCCCGTGTTAATGTCAGCCCCCAATATGCACTAACCCCGTGTTAATGTCAGCCCCAATATGTGCTAACCCGTGTTAATGTCAGCCCCCCAATATGCACTAACCCTGTGTTAATGTCAGCCCCCAATATGTGCTAACCCGTGTTAATGTCAGCCCCAATATGTGCTAAGCCCGTGTTAATGTCAGCCCCCAATATGTGCTAACCCCGTGTTAATGTCAGCCCCCAATATGCACTAACCCCGTGTTAATGTCAGCCCCCCAATATGTGCTAACCCCGTGTTAATGTCAGCCCCCAATATGTGCTAACCCGTGTTAATGTCAGCCCCCCAATATGTGCTAACCCCGTGTTAATGTCAGCCCCAATATGCGCTAACCGTGTTAATGTCAGCCCCCAATATGTGCTAACCCCGTGTTAATGTCAGCCCCCAATATGCGCTAACCCCGTGTTAATGTCAGCCCCCAATATGCACTAACCCCGTGTTAATGTCAGCCCCAATATGTGCTAACCCCGTGTTAATGTCAGCCCCAATATGCACTAACCCCGTGTTAATGTCAGCCCCCCAATATGCGCTAACCCCGTGTTAATGTCAGCCCCCAATATGCGCTACCCCGTGTTAATGTCAGCCCCCAATATGCGCTAACCCCGTGTTAATGTCAGCCCCCTATGCGCTAACCCCGTGTTAATGTCAGCCCCCCAATATGTGCTAACCCTGTGTTAATGTCAGCCCCCCAATATGTGCTAACCCTGTGTTAATGTCAGCCCCCAATATGTGCTAACCCGTGTTAATGTCAGCCCCCAATATGCGCTAACCCCGTGTTAATGTCAGCCCCCCATATGCGCTAACCCCGTGTTAATGTCAGCCCCCAATATGTGCTAACCCTGTGTTAATGTCAGCCCCCAATATGTGCTAACCCGTGTTAATGTCAGCCCCCAATATGCGCTAACCCCGTGTTAATGTCAGCCCCCATATGCGCTAACCCCGTGTTAATGTCAGCCCCCAATATGTGCTAACCCCGTGTTAATGTCAGCCCCCAATATGCGCTAACCCCGTGTTAATGTCAGCCCCCAATATGTGCTAACCCCGTGTTAATGTCAGCCCCCAATATGTGCTAACCCCGTGTTAATGTCAGCCCCCCCAATATGCGCTAACCCTGTGTTAATGTCAGCCCCCAATATGCGCTAACCGTGTTAATGTCAGCCCCAATATGCGCTAACCCCGTGTTAATGTCAGCCCCCCCAATATGTGCTAACCCTGTGTTAATGTCAGCCCCCAATATGCGCTAACCCGTGTTAATGTCAGCCCCCCAATATGCGCTAACCCTGTGTTAATGTCAGCCCCCATATGCGCTAACCCCGTGTTAATGTCAGCCCCCCAATATGCACTAACCCTGTGTTAATGTCAGCCCCAATATGTGCTAACCCGTGTTAATGTCAGCCCCAATATGTGCTAACCCGTGTTAATGTCAGCCCCCAATATGTGTTAACCCCGTGTTAATGTCAGCCCCCCAATATGTGCTAACCCCGTGTTAATGTCAGCCCCAATATGCGCTAACCCCGTGTTAATGTCAGCCCCCAATATGTGCTAACCCCGTGTTAATGTCAGCCCCCAATATGTGCTAACCCCGTGTTAATGTTCCCCCCAATATGTGCTAACCCCGTGTTAATGTCAGCCCCCAATATGTGCTAACCCGTGTTAATGTCAGCCCCCAATATGCGCTAACCCCGTGTTAATGTCAGCCCCAATATGCGCTAACCCCGTGTTAATGTCAGCCCCCCAATATGTGCTAACCCGTGTTAATGTCAGCCCCCAATATGTGCTAACCCCGTGTTAATGTCAGCCCCCAATATGTGCTAACCCGTGTTAATGTCAGCCCCAATATGTGCTAACCCGTGTTAATGTCAGCCCCCAATATGCACTAACCCCGTGTTAATGTCAGCCCCCCAATATGTGCTAACCCCGTGTTAATGTCAGCCCCCCAATATGCACTAACCCTGTGTTAATGTCAGCCCCCCAATATGTGCTAACCCCGTGTTAATGTCAGCCCCAATATGTGCTAACCCCTTGTTAATGTCAGCCCCCCAATATGCACTAACCCCGTGTTAATGTCAGCCCCCAATATGTGCTAACCCCGTGTTAATGTCAGCCCCCCAATATGCACTAACCCCGTGTTAATGTCAGCCCCCAATATGCACTAACCCCGTGTTAATGTCAGCCCCCCAATATGTGCTAACCCGTGTTAATGTCAGCCCCAATATGTGCTAACCCCGTGTTAATGTCAGCCCCCATATGTGCTAACCCCGTGTTAATGTCAGCCCCCCAATATGTGCTAACCCCGTGTTAATGTCAGCCCCCCAATATGTGCTAACCCCGTGTTAATGTCAGCCCCCAATATGCGCTAACCCCGTGTTAATGTCAGCCCCCCAATATGTGCTAACCCCGTGTTAATGTCAGCCCCCAATATGTGCTAACCCCGTGTTAATGTCAGCCCCCCAATATGTGCTAACCCCGTGTTAATGTCAGCCCCCCAATATGTGCTAACCCCGTGTTAATGTCAGCCCCCAATATGTGCTAACCCCGTGTTAATGTCAGCCCCCAATATGTGCTAACCCCGTGTTAATGTCAGCCCCCAATATGTGCTAACCCCGTGTTAATGTCAGCCCCCCCAATATGCGCTAACCCCGTGTTAATGTCAGCCCCCAATATGTGCTAACCCCGTGTTAATGTCAGCCCCCAATATGTGCTAACCCCGTGTTAATGTCAGCCCCCCAATATGTGCTAACCCCGTGTTAATGTCAGCCCCCCAATATGTGCTAACCCCGTGTTAATGTCAGCCCCCCAATATGCGCTAACCCCGTGTTAATGTCAGCCCCAATATGTGCTAACCCTGTGGTAATGTCAGCCCCCAATATGTGCTAACCCCGTGTTAATGTCAGCCCCCAATATGCGCTAACCCCGTGTTAATGTCAGCCCCCAATATGTGCTAACCCTGTGGTAATGTCAGCCCCCAATATGTGCTAACCCTGTGTTAATGTCAGCCCCCAATATGTGCTAACCCTGTGTTAATGTCAGCCCCCCAATATGTGCTAACCCTGTGGTAATGTCAGCCCCAATATGTGCTAACCCCGTGTTAATGTCAGCCCCCAATATGCGCTAACCCGTGTTAATGTCAGCCCCCCAATATGTGCTAACCTGTGTTAATGTCAGCCCCCAATATGTGCTAACCCCGTGTTAATGTCAGCCCCCAATATGTGCTAACCCCGTGTTAATGTCAGCCCCAATATGTGCTAACCCCGTGTTAATGTCAGCCCCCAATATGTGCTAACCCCGTGTTAATGTCAGCCCCCCAATATGTGCTAACCCCGTGTTAATGTCAGCCCCAATATGCGCTAACCCCGTGTTAATGTCAGCCCCCAATATGCACTAACCCCGTGTTAATGTCAGCCCCAATATGCGCTAACCCTGTGTTAATGTCAGCCCCAATATGCACTAACCCCGTGTTAATGTCAGCCCCCAATATGTGCTAACCCCGTGTTAATGTCAGCCCCCAATATGTGCTAACCCGTGTTAATGTCAGCCCCAATATGCGCTAACCCCGTGTTAATGTCAGCCCCCAATATGTGCTAACCCCGTGTTAATGTCAGCCCCCAATATGTGCTAACCCTGTGTTAATGTCAGCCCCCAATATGTGCTAACCCCGTGTTAATGTCAGCCTCCCCAATATGCGCTAACCCTGTGTTAATGTCAGCCCCCAATATGCGCTAACCCCGTGTTAATGTCAGCCCCCCAATATGTGCTAACCCTGTGTTAATGTCAGCCTCCCCAATATGCGCATCACCCCAACGCTGACCCCGTCTTAGGCTGGCCATTCATTGGATCCGTAGTCGACTACCGACTTTTTCGTCCGACCAGGTCCGACTAGGGTCGTCCACTGCGTGAGATCTGTCGTACGACCACAGACGATCCAGATCAAAATCAGACAGAGGTGGAAAGCAGAGGCTGCCAGAATGAGCTGGTTTTGTATATAGAACCGGCACATCCTGCTCTTTGAAAAACTCCGTCCTTTTAAAAATAAAATTATAAAATTGTTCAGAAAAAAAATACATTTAAAACCTATGGGATATGCACAAAAATCAGGGCATTTCGCCAACACTTCGGTGCAGTTTGGCGCTCTGATACTTCTTGGGACAATTTCTCTGCCGCTGCAGATCGTCACTTTGCAGCTATCTGCGGGGAACTGCACCATATTTACCTTATTGACACTTTATTTAGGAGTAGACAAACTGCCCTGAAATTGCACCTCACAGGGAAATTCACCTTTCGGTGCACTTCAGGTGGCAAGTACGGTGCTTAGTGGATAACCTTTTTGCACAGCTTTGGCACTGGATGGGAACTAGGAGGCTGCGGGCACTTTTGATTTAGAAACATAGAAACATAGAAAATGTGGGTAGATAAGAACCTTTTGGCCCATCTAGTCGCCCAATTACATGGATACTTTACCTGGATTTATCTTTTGTTTAGGATAGCCTTATGCCTATCCATGCCTGCTTAAATTCAATTACTGTTTTGGCTCTACCACTTCAACTGGAAGACTGTTCCATGTATCCACCACCCGCTCAGTAAAATAATGCTTCCTGATGTTACTTTTAACCTTTGCCCCTCTAATCTAAGACTATGTCCTCTTGTTTTGCTACTTTGTTTCCCTTTTAAATATACTCCCTTCCTCTACCTTGTGGATTCCCTTTACGTATTTAAATGTTTCTATCATATCTCCTCTGTCTCGTCTTTTTTCCAAGCTTGTACATGTTAAGATCATTAAGGCTAGGGTCAGACTAACGCATTTTTCACGTTGTCCGTGAAAATGTGCGTTCGAGAATGGGACGTATTTTTTCACGGAATACGCAATAGCGGTTCATACGATGCGCAGTTTCATCCGTGATTTTGTACGGATCATCAAAAAACACTTCTTGCATCTGGACGTTATGGTTGGCCGGACATTAGCAGCGTCTGACGTCTCCTAATCACACACACACGCCGCTAGCGGACGCAGCGCACTCTGTACGTCCAGTACTAGTGGTTTAACGTTCTCGAAAAATGCGTTCATTTTTCCACTTGCGTTGCGCAGCCGGACTTTTGTGCGACCGTACATCGTATTTGGCGTCATTGCCGGCATCTGCTGCTAGTGCGGCGAGTAATTTATGTGCGCCAGAACGCGCGTTCGCACTGCCTCAAGTCTGACCCTAGCCTGAGCCTTTCCTGGTAACTTTTCTCCTTCAAGCCGTACACCATTTTAGTAGCCTTCTCTGAACCCTCTCTAAGGTGTCTATATCCTTCTGGAGATACGGTCTCCAGTACTGCACACAGTACTCCAAGTGAGGTCTCACCAGTGCTCTGTACAGTGGCATGAGCACTTCCCTTTCCTACTGCTAATACCTCTCCCTACACAACCAAGCATTCTGCCAGCATTTCCTGCTGCTCTATTACATTGACTACTTACCCTTAGATCCTCTGAAATAATGACCCTAAATCCTTTTCCTCAGATGTTGAGGTTAGGACTGTATCAAATATTCTATATTCAGCCCCTGGGTTTTTACGTCCCAGGTGCATTATCTTGCACTTATCCACATTAAAACTCAATTGCCACAGCTCCCACCATTTTTTTAGTTTACCTAAATCATTTGTCATTTGGCTGATCCCTCCAGGAACGTCAACCCTGTTGCAAATCTTTGTGTCATCAGCAAAAATACATACTTTACCATTAATACCTTCTGCAATATCACTAATAACATATTAAAAAGAATGGTCCAAGTACTGACCCTGAGGTACCCCACTGGTAACAAGACCTTGCGCCAATAAACTCCATTTACCACAACCCTCTGTTGTCTGTCACTCAGCCACTGCCTAATCCATTCAACAATATTGGAATCCAAGATCAAAGATTGCAATTTATTGATAAGCCTTCTATGCGGAACAGTATCAAAAGCCTTACTGAAATCTAAATAAGCGATGTCTACTGCACCACCTGTGTCTATTATTTTTGTTACCCAATCAAAAAAATCAATAAGATTAGTTTGGCATGATCTCCCTGAGGTAAACCCATGTTGTTTCTGATCTTGTAATCTATGTGTTTTTAGATGTTCAACAATCCTTTCCTTTAACATGGTTTCCATTAATTTCCCCACTACTGACGTAAGACTAACTGGCCTATAGTTCCCCGATTCCTCCCTACTACCCTACGTTCCAGTCTTCTGGGACGACTCCTGTTAACGGTTTTGCTATTACACCACTGAGCTCTTTTAATAATTTAGGGTGGATCCCATCAGGCCCCATTGATTTATTTGTCTTTAGACAGCTGCTGTAGAACCTCCTCCTCTGTAAACTCATATGTAAATGTCTCTTTAGTGTTTCCTTCTAACTGAGGTCCCTTTCCTTCCTATTCTTCTGCAAAGACTGAACAAAAATATTCAATGAGGCAGTCAGCGAGTCTTTTATCCTCTTCTACATACCTTCCTTCCTTTGTTTTTAATCTAACTAATCCTTGCTTTACTTTTCTTTTCTCGTTTATGTATCTAAAAAATGTTTTGTCCCCCTTTTTTACTGACTGAGCTATTTTCTCTTCTGCGTGTGCTTTGGAAGCTCTTATAAATTGCTTTGCCTCTTTCTGCCTAATCTTATAGGTTTGCCTATCTTCTTCACTCTGAGTTGTTTTATAATTATTGAATGCTATCTTTTTGTTCTTCACTATTTTGGCCACTTCTGCAGAGACAACAGTGGTTTCTTCCCTTTTTTGTTTTTGCTAACAAGCCTAATGCAATTTCCTGTGGCCTTCAATAATGCTTCCTTTAAATAATCCCATTTCTCCTGGACTCCCTTAAACTCCTCCAGTCTGATAATGACTCCTTCACACAAAATCTCATTTTAGAAAAATCTGTTTTTTTTAAAGTCTAAAACTTTTGTTTTTGTGTGGTGCGGCTCCATCCCTGTTCTTATATTAAACCACACTGACTGGTGATCACTAGATCCCAATTTTCACCTACAACAACGTCCGATACCAACCTCCATTTGTGAGTATTAAATCCAATATGGCCTCTTTACGGGTCGGCTCCTCAACTACTTGTGTTAGAGATAATCCCAGTAGGGAGTTTAGAATATTTGTACTCCTGGTGCACCCAGCTATTTTGGTTTTCCAGTTCACATCAGGAAGATTAAAGTCCCCCATGATAATAACTTCCCCTTCATTGCCATTTTGGCTATTTCCTCAAGCAGCAGATTATCTAGCTCTTCTACTTGTCCAGGGGGTCTATAGATCACACCTACACGAGCTACTGTATGATTGCCAAATGTTAGCGTAACCCAAACTGACTCTATGTTCACCTCGCTCACTTTTATTTGGTTCGTTTTTATGTTGTTTTTCACATACAGGGCCACTCCTCCTCCTTTCCTACCTTCTCTGTCTTTTCTATATAAAGAGTACCCCGGTATTGTTATGTCCCAGTTATTTTTTCACTGAACCATGTCTCAGTAACCGCCACTAAATCTACTTTTTTCAGCTGCCATCATTGCCTCCAGTTCATTGATTTTATTGACTAAACTGCGAGCATTTATAGACACGACTCTGAGCTTGTCATTTTTTTCCCCGCATGTTGCTTGCACCCTCCGACTTAGTTTTGGGGGACAATCAGGCAGATTGTTTTTTACCCTTTTGTCCCCCCCTCCTAGTTTAAATATTTCTTTGCGAAACCTTTGAACTTCTCACTGAGAACACATGTTCCCCTATGAGTAAGATGCAAACCATCTTTTTTATACAGTTCCTTTCTGCTCCAATTAGAGCTATCATGGGACACAAAGCCAAATCCTTGCTCCCGACACCATTCCCGAAGCCACAAATTAAATTCCCTATTGCGCATCTGCCTATCTTGAATGTTATGCACAGGCAAAACTTCAGAGAATGACACAGTGGACGCAATCTGCTGTATTTCACCTCCAAGAACACAAAAATCTTCCTTAATCTCAGAAACCTCATTGCTAGCCAATTTACCTGCAGTGTATATATTCTCCATGTTGCAGGGTGGCACTTTTCATGCAGTGCCCATCAGCTTGAATAAGTTAAACATGGCCAACCTGGTAACCCTAGGGTCTGCATATTTATATATTTTGTTAAGTCAGTAAGCAGGTGGGAAGGCAGAACATGTTAAAATAACCTGCAGCCTCCATCTGCCACTTCCTTTGACCTTTCCAAATCAAAATCAATCCAAGTCACTCCCCTGATCAGCTTCTCCACATCCATCTTCTCTCCAGGGATCTGTCAGAGGTCTGCGATTTCCCCCTCAAATGGAAGGCATCGCACATCTGATGGCATCTTTCTCCGTCGCTGGAAATCTGACATCGGACGCAATGGACGATGGTCCATTCACCTACATGTTGTAGGTTCGGTCGGACAATGACACGCGATATTGGATGATCGCACCATCGCACAAATACGGATCCAGTGGACGACCAGCCTCCCCAACATGCGCATGACCCCAGCGCTGACCCCATCTTAATGTCAGTCTCCTCAATATGCGCATGACCCCAGCACTGACCCCGTCTTAATGTCAGCCTCCTCAATATGACCATGACCCCAGCGCTGACCCTGTCTTAATGTCAGCCTCCCCAATATCAGCATGACCCCAGCGCTGACCCCGTCTTAATGTCAGTCTCCTCAATATGCGCATGACCCCAGCGCTGACCCCATCTTAATGTCAGCCTCCTCAATATGACCATGACCCCAGCGCTGACCCTGTCTTAATGTCAGCCTCCCCAATATCAGCATGACCCCAGCGCTGACCCCGTCTTAATGTCATTCTCCTCAATATGCGCTGACCCCATCTTAATGTCAGCCTCCTCAATATGAGCATGACCCCAGCGCCGAACCCGTCTTAATGTCAGTCTCCTCAATATGCGCTGACCCCATCTTAATGTCAGCCTCCTCAATATGCGCACGACCCCAGCGCTGACCCCATCTTAATGTCAGCCTTCTCAATATTACCGTGACCCCAGCGCTGACCCCGTCTTAATGTCAGCCACCCCAATATGAGCATGACCCCAGCGCTGACCCCGTCTTAATGTCAGCCACCCCAATATGAGCATGACCCCAGCGCTGACCCCGTCTTAATGACAGTCTCCTCAATATGCGTATGACCCCAGCGCTGACCCCGTCTTAATGTCAGCCACCCCAATATGAGCATGACCCCAGCGCTGACCCCGTCTTAATGACAGTCTCCTCAATATGCGTATGACCCACCGCTGACCCGTCTTAATGTCAGCCTCCCCAACATGCGCATGACCCCAGCGCCGACCCCGTCTTAATGTCAGCCTCCCGAACATGCGCATGACCCCAGCACTGACCCCATCTTAATGTCAGCCTCCCCAATATGCGCATGACCCCAGCACTGACCCCGTCTTAATATCAGCCTCCCCCAATATGCGCTGACCCCCCCCTCCCGTCTCCATCTTTACCCATGGCCATAATTATTTGGATGAGGGGATCCTCTGCTCCTCTGTGTGAAATCCACCTGTTTATAAAAACTCAAACAGTATGGGGTTAACATTAAATTATAAAATTATATTCTTATGTTGCTAAATTGAACTTAATACAAAGCGATTGTTTACTGAACAAATGTAAAGCTCCGAACACAATGACGGAACCCAGGGCGAAAGGGAGAGATCAGGCCGGGAGGGGGTTATTAGGGGCAGTGAGTCCCTATGGGGGCAGTGAGGGAGTAGTTGGGGGAAATTAGTCCCTGTGAGGAGGTAGTTGGGGGCAGTGAGTACCTGTGAGGAGGTAGTTGGGGGCAGTGAGTCCCTGTGAGGAGGTAGTTGAGGGCAGTGAGTCCCTGTGAGGGGGTAGTTGGGGCAGTGAGTCCCTGTGAGGGGGTATTTGGGGGCAGTGAGGGGGTAGTTGGGGCAGTGAGTCCCTGTGAGGGGGTAGTTGGGGCAGTGAGGGAGTATTTGGGGCAGTGAGTCCCTGTGAGGGCGTAGTTGGGGCAGTCAGGGCGTAGTTTGGGCAGTGAGGGCGTAGCTGGAACAGTGAGGGAGTAGTTGGGCGCAGTGAGTCCCTGTGAGGGGGTAGTTGGGGGCAGTGAGGGCGTATTTGGGGCAGTGAGTCCCTGTAAAGGGGTAGTTAGGGGCATTGAGTCCCTATGAGGGCGTAGTTGGGGCAGTGAGGGTGTAGTTGGGGCAGTGAGGGAGTAGTTGGGGGCAGTGAGTCCCTGTGAGGGGGTAGTTGGGGGCAGTGAGGGGGTAGTTTGGGGCAGTGAGGGCATATTTGGGGCAGTGATTCCCTGTGAGGGGGTAGTTAGGGGCAGTGAGTCCCTGTGAGGGCGTAGTTGGGGCAGTGAGGGCGTAGCTGGGGCAGTGAGGAAGTAGTTGGGGGCAGTGAGTCCCTGTGAGGGGGTAGTTGGGGGCAGTGAGGGCGTATTTGGGGCAGTGAGTCCCTGTGAGGGGGTAGTTAGGGGCAGTGAGTCCCTGTGAGGGCGTAGCTGGGGCAGTGAGGGAGTAGTTGGGGTCAGTGTGTCCCTGTGAGTGGGTAGTTGGGGGCTGTCAGGAGATAGTTGGGCTCAGTGAGTACCTGTGATGGGATAGTTGGGGGCAGTGAGTCCCTGTGAGAGGGCAGTGAGTCCCTGTGAGGGGGTAGTTGGGGGCAGTGAGTCCCCGTGAGGGAGTAGTTGGGGGCAGTGAGGGGGTAGTTGGGGGCAGGGAGTCCCTGTGAAGGGGTAGTTGGGTTCACTAAGGGGGTAGTTGGGGGCAGTGAGAGCCTGTGAGGGGGTAGTTGGAGGCAGTGAGGGAGTAGTTTGGGGCAGTGTGTCCCTGTGAGTGGGTAGTTGGGGACTTTGAGGGGATAGTTGGGGGCAGTGAGTCCCTGTGAGGGGGTAGTTGGGGCAGTGAGTCCCTGTGAGGGGATAGTTGGGGGCAGGGAGTCCATGTGAGGGGATATGGGGGCAGTGAGTTCCTGTGAGGGGATATTTGGGGACAGTGAGTTCCTGTGAGGGGATATTTGGGGGCAGTGAGTCCCTGTGAGGGAGTAGTTGGGGGCATTGAGGGTGTTTGTAGGGGTATGAAGAGGATAGACGTTTGGTCCTTTGTCCTCCTGTCCCTCTTCCTGTGAGTATGTGTTGACATGTAGCAGTCTGGTATCTCCATGTGACATTGCCGCGGCCTCACCCTGCGCACTGCTTTCCGCGGAGATGATTCCTGCATGTGCTGAATGCTTTGCGTCGTGTGAATGTGCTGCCGATCATCCTCACAAACCTCCTCTCCGCCTGCGTGATCGGAAATCACCATAAAGCTCACTGTGATTGGCAGGTGACTGGAAGAGAGACGCTGAAGGAGCGATCCTGGAAACCCGTCAGAATTGCTGAAAGTGATATTGATGTAAGTAAAGATCGCAGAACGAACGCGCACCCCCGGGGATATCATAGTGTCACGGTGGCGGTCCCAGGCTTGTCTACGTGGCAAGACCCTGGTACAGGTGAAAGCTCCTATATCAGGGATGGCGAACCTTTTTGAGCCCGAGTGCCCAAACTGGATCGCTGAACCAAACTTATGTGTCTCAAAGTGCCAACCCCGCAATTAGACCTGGATACTGATTTATTTTAGAAAAAACACTTCATAAGACTGTTTGAATTATTGATGTGCTTAAATCTTAAAACAAAAATACAGTATAAGAAGATGAATATATTGGCCCCAGATCACACATGGATATAATTGGCCCCAGCTCACATTTATATATTGCCCCAAGCTCACACATGGATATAATTGGCCCCAGCTCACATTTATATATTGCCCCAAGCTCACACATGGATATATCTGCCCCAAGCTCACACATGGATATATCTGCCCCAAGCTCACACATGGATATATCTGCCCCAAGCTCACACATGGATATATTTGCCCCAAGCTCGCGCATGGATATATTTGCCCCAAGCTCAAGCATGGATATATTTGCCCCAAGCTCACGCATGGATGTATATTGGTCCCAGCTCACACATGGATGTATATTGCCCCAAGCTCGCAAATGGATATATTTGCCCCCAGCTCACACATGGATATATATTGGCCCCCAGCTCACACATGGATGTATATTGCCGCCAACTCACATATTGATGTATATTGCCCCAGCTCACACATGAATATATTTGCCCCCAGCTCACACATGGATGAATATTGGCCCCCAGCTCACACATGGATATATATTGGCCCCCAGCTCACACATGGATATATATTGACCCCCAGCTCACACATGGATATATATTGACCCCCAGCTCACACATGGATATACTGTATATTGGCCTCCAGTTCACACATGGCTGTATATTGCCTAAGGATATATTTGCATGGATATATTTGCCCCAAGCTCAAGCATGGATATATATTGCCCCAGCTCACACATGGATGTATATTGCCCCAAGCTCACAAATGGATATATTTGCCCCCAGCTCACACATGGATATATATTGGCCCCCAGCTCACACATGGATGTATATTGCTGCCAGCTCACACATTGATGTATATTGCCCCCAGCTCACACATGGATATATTTGCCCCAGCTCACACATGGATATATTTGCCCCCAGCTCACACATGGATGAATTTTGGCCCCCAGCTCACACATGGATATATATTGGCCCCCAGCTCACACATGGATATATATTGACCCCCAGCTCACACATGGATATACTGTATATTGGCCTCCAGTTCACACATGGCTGTATATTGCCTAAGGATATACCGATACTAGTATCGGTGCCGATACTGCCGTTTGCACGAGTACTTGGTACTCGTGCAAATGGCCCGATACACCCCCCCCCATACCGGAAGCCAGCGCTGGGCCGGCTTGCCGGTATCCACGGGGCTGGGGAAGCTGGCCGCGTGCATGAAAAGCACTCGGCCAGCGTTCCCCTCTGGCGGGCCGCGATACTCACCCATTGGAAGGTCCGGTCGCACGGCTGTGACGCGTTCACGTGGCCGCCGAGCACCTCTGTGGCGCTGCCTCTCGGCTGGAGGCAGCGTCACAGAGGCACCTGGTGGCCGCGTGATCACTTCACAGCCGTGTGACGAACCTTGTGATGGGTGAGTATCGCGGCCCGCCAGAGGGGAACGCTGGCCGAGTGCTTTTCATGCACACGGCCAGCCTCCCCAGCGTTCGGTATGTCAGAGATATATATCTGTATCTCTGATATAGGTCTGTGAGAGCTGGGGGCATATCCATGAGAGCTGGGGGCATATCCATGAGAGCTGGGGGCAATATCCATGAGAGCTGGGGCAATATCCATGAGAGCTGGGGGCATATTCATGAGAGCTGGGGGCATATTCATGAGAGCTGGGGGCATATTCATGAGAGCTGGGGCAATATCCATATGAGCTGGGGTCAATATCCATGTGAGCTGTGGGCATATCCATGAGAGCTGGGGGCAATATCCATGAGAGCTGGGGGCAATATCCATGAGAGCTGGGGGCATATCCATGAGAGCTGGAGGCATATTCATATGAGCTGGGGGCAATATCCATGAGAGCTGGGGGCAATATCCATGAGAGCTGGGGGCATATCCATGTGAGCTGGGGGCAATCTCCATGTGAGGTGGGGGCAAGCTACATATCTATGTGAGCTGGGGCAAGCTACATGTGACCTGGGGCATTCTGTATATATATCTCAGGGGGGTATAAACATGTGCGCTGGGGCAAGTTACATGTGAGCTGGGGAATTCTGTATATATATATATATATATATATATCTCAGGGATATATACATATGAGCTGGGGGCATTTTTATATGAGGTCTGTTCTTATTGAAAAGCGTTCACATGACATAAAATAAAAGTATCGGTACTCGGTATCGGTGAGTACTTGAAAAAAGTATCGGTACTTGTACTCGGTCTTAAAATAGTGGTATCGGTGCATCCCTAATATTGCCCCAGCTCACACATGGATATATATTGCCCCAGCTCACACATGGATATATATTGCCCCAGCTCACACATGGATATATTGGTCCCCAAGCTCGCACATGGATATATTTACCCCAAGCTCGTGCATGGATATATTTGCACCAAGCTTGCGCATGGATATATTTACCCCAAGCTCACACATGGATATATTGGCCCCCAGCTCACACAATGATGTATATTGCCCCCAGCTCACACATGGATGTATATTGCCCCAGCTCACACATGGATGTATATTTGCCCCCAGCTCACACATGTATTGGCCCCCAGCTCACACATGGATGTATATTGCCCCAGCTCACACATGGATGTATATTGCCCCAGCTCACACATGGATGTATATTGCCACAGCTCACTCATGGATGTATATTGGCCCCAAGGTCACACATGGATGTATATTGTCCCAAGCTCACACATGGATATATTGGCCCCCAGCTCACACAATGATGTATATTACCCCAGCTCACACATGGATGTATGTTGCCCCAGCTCAAACATGGATGTATATTGGGCCGAGCTCACACATGGATGTATATTGCCCCAGCTCACACATGGATTTATATTGCCCCAGCTCACACGTGGATATATATTGGCACCCAGCTCACACGTGGATATATATTGGCCCCCAGCTCACACATGGATGTATATTGCCGCCAGCTCACACATTGATGTATATTGCCCCCAGCTCACACATGGCTATATTTGCCCCAGCTCACACATGGATATATATTGCCCCCAGCTAACACATGGATATATATTGCCCCAGCTCACACATGGATGTATATTGCCTCAGCTCACAAATGGATATATATTGGCCCCAAGCTCACACATGGATGTATATTGCCCCAAGCTTACACATGGATATATTTGCCCCAAGCTCACAAATGGATATATTTGCCCCCAGCTCACACATGGATATATATTGGCCCCCAGCTCACACATGGATGTATATTGCCCCAGCTCACACATGGATATACACTGCTCAAAAAATAAAGGGAACACTTAAACAACACAATGAAATTCCAAGTCAATCACACGTCTGTGAAATCAAACTGTCCACTTAGGTAGCACCACTGACAGTCAAGTCCACATGTTGCTGTGCAAATGGAATAGACAACATGTTGGAAGCATAGGCAGGTAGCAAGACATCCCCAATAAAGGAGTGGTTCTGCAGGTGGTGACCACAGACCACTTCTCAGTTCCTATGCTTTCTGGCTGATGGTTTGGTCACTTTTGAATGCTGGCAGTGCTGTCACTCCAGTGGTAGCATGAGACGGAGTCTACAACCCACACAAGTGGCTCAGGTAGTGCAGCTCATCCAGGATGGCACATCAATGTGAGCTGTGGCAAGAAGGTTTGCTGTGTCTGTCAGCGTAGTGTCCAGAGCATTGAGGCGCTACCAGGAGACAGGCCTGTACATCAGGAGAGGTGGAGGAGGCCGTAGGAGGGCAACAACCCAGCAGCAGGACCGCTACCTCCACCTTTGTGCAAGGAGGGACAGGAGGAGCACTGCCAGAGCCCTGCAAAATGACCTCCAGTGGCCACAAATGTGCATGTGGCTGCTCAAACGGTCAGAAACAGACTCCATGAGGGTGGTATGAGGGTGCTTCCAGCCCAACACCATGCAGGACGTTTGGCATTTGCCAGAGAACACCAAGACTGGCAGCTTCGCCACTGGCGTCCTGTGCTCTTCACAGATGAAAGCAGGTTCACACTGAGCACATGTGACAGACGTGACAGGGTGTGGAGAACGTTCTGCTGCCTGCAACATCCTCCAGCATGACCGGTTTGGCAGTGGGTCAGTAATGGTGTGGGTGGCATTTCTTTAGGGGGCCGCACAGCCCTCCATGTGCTCGCCAGAGGTAGCCTAACTGCCATTAGGTACTGAGATGAGATCCTCAGACCCCTTATGAGACCATATGCTTGTGCGGTTGGCCCTGGGTTCCTCCTAATGCAAGACAATGCATGTGGCTGGAGTGTGTCAGCAGTTCCTGCAAGACGAAGGCATTGATGCTATGGACTGGCCCGCCCGTTCCCCAGTCCTGAATCCAATTGAGCACATCTGGGACATCATGTCTCGCTCCATCCACCAACGCCATTTTGCACCACAGACTGTCCAGGAGTTGGGTGATGCTTTAGTCCAGGTATGGGAGGAAATCCCTTAGGAGACCATCCGCCACCTCATCAGGAGCATGCCCAGGCTTTGTAGGGAGGTCATACAGACACGTGAAGGCCACACACACTACTGAGCCTCATTTTGACTTGTTTGAAGGACATTACATCAAAGTTGGATCAGCCTGTAGTGTTCTTTTCCACTTTAATCCAGACCTCCATGGGTTGCTCAATTTGATTTCCATTGATAATGTTGGTGTGATTTTGTTGTCAGCACATTCAACTATGTAATGACCACAGTATTTTTTTTGTAATTCAAGGTTTTTATTTTGTAAGCAAGAGCAGGAACAAAAAGCAGTCAACATAAGTGGCCTCGCAGGGCCAGAAAAACTCACATATGTACTACAAAGTCATAAGCGATCCATCAACATAAGAATATGTGGATAAAAGTGTCTCAGATCATAAGGGTGGTTGTGGGAGAAGAAAAGAAAAAGAATAGGAAAGAGGGGGTTATATACACAACGCTGCCAAAAAGATGGTGACCCAAATAACAAAAAAAAAGGGGGTGGGGAGTGTGAAGAATGGCAAAGGCCATCTCCGTGACGCTCCTGGCACGCTCCTGAAGGAGGCCATGGAGGGACAATGTCACGGGGCCCAGGATCCTAAGGGCCAATCATAACGCAAAGTTATGGTGGCATGCCTCAGGCAACCCAGTAATGCCAAACACAAAAAAAAGGTGTGGGGGGGAATGGATACACCATCTCCAGCAGAGCAAGCATTTGACATACAAACTAAGATAATGGGGGAAAGGAAAGAGTCCAAACCAAAAATAAGTCAGAAGTACTCCGCACGAGGGGGGGGGGCGAGCGACCGAGGAAAACCTCAGAATCAGCCATAAATCCTCAAGAACAGACAGCGCAGGAGATTCAGCTGACTCCCGAAAACAAAAGTGTCCACAAGTGTCCGCTAAAGACATCTCGACAACCGAAGTGAACAACTCAGCCATGGGGGCAGAAATTAGAAACGGGGGGGGGGGGGTCATCTCGAAATAACATTCTCCGTAGGGAGTGGGGGGTTCATCCCTGAATGGGGGGGTCTCATCAGAAAAGGAAAAAACAAAAAAAACCTCCAGTGAAGGGACAACAAAAAGCGTCTCTGAAAGATCAAATAAAAAAGTGTCCTCATCGGTCCATCGCTTCACAAAACGCAGGGGGGGAATCAGAAGGTATACGGGGGGGATAGAGAAACTCAGCGGGTCAGACGGATGCCAGGATTAAAAAACAGGGTAAGCAGCAGGTCAGCTAGATAGTTCAGCCAGTGTCCAGTGAAAACATGGGGCAGAAAACATCCTCAGGCCTGCGTTTGCTGCTTCTGGCACCTGGAACATACGGCAACCAGGCCCCTCTATCTGCCGCAACGGGAACGGCCCGGGGCCAAGGCAAACACCGCCCCTCAACGGTGCCTAAGCCCAGGGCCGAGAGCAGCGCCGCCAGCACAGGCCTCAAAGCGGAAGCCGCATCCTCCGGCTCAATGGTCGCCTTCACAGCAAGGCCCCAACACGCAGGGCCCCCAGTAACCTCTCGTCTCTCCATTGTCATCTTTGGGTACGGAGATCTGCGCACAGGAGCAGGCTCCCTCTCATTCTTGCCGCCAGATATGGGATCGAACATCAGCGCCCCGGCTGGGACGCCGACCGTATCGCAGCTCCCCATCTCAGCCGTAAGGCAGGCCCCAGACATGCGCCCGTCGGACGCAGCCTCCTCAGGTTTCCGTTCTCCAGCCTCCCGGCAGCTCCGCAGCGCCAGCATCATCTGCCGCCAGACTCCTCTGGTGAGTGGCACGTCCGCGTCCTCCCCGTCCAGCAGCTGTAAACAGGCCTCCAGGCCTGTAAGGAAGGCATCAGTGCCTCTCGAGTGAGGTGGTCCGCTCCGCCCTTCCTCTGTCAGTCCATCCGTTTCTCTCATCAGGCCACTATTACAGGCAACCGGGAGACGTGGACCCCCCGCCCCCCATCCCCCAGTGCAGGTTTAGGTCGGATGGAGGCGGCAGAACAGCCGGGCACAGAGACCACAGGGGCCGGGACGAAGGCCGCAAAATGGCTTCTGGCACCTCGCTCCGGCCACATACTAGCAGCTGCAAAGCACGTCTGAAGTCCGGAGGGGGGGACAAATCGGCCTCTGGACAGCTCTGATCCTGTGGCCAGCTATCTGGAGACCCAAATTTAAGTTTGCACAGCTGAAAGAGTCTTTTATCAGACCCCAAGGGCGGCAGACGTGCGGAGCTCCTCAAAAACACGTCCGCTCCCTTCGGTAGCTGGCCACGCCCCCCTCATGACCACAGTATTTAATAAGAATATTTCATTCATTCAGATCTAGGATGTCTTATTTTTGTGTTCCCTTTATTTTTTTGAGCAGTGTATATTGGCCCCCAGCTCACACATGGATGAATATTGCCTAGTGATGCACCGATACTAGTATCGGTGCCGATACTGCCGTTTGCACGAGTACATGGTACTCGTGCAAATGGCCCGATACACCCCCCCCATACCGGAAGCCAGCGCTGGACCGGCTTGCCGGTATCCGCGGTGCTGGGGAAGCTGGCCGCGTGCATGAAAAGCACTCGGCCAGCGTTCCCCTCCGGCGGGCCGCAATACTCACCCATCGGAAGGTCCGGTCGCACGGCCGTGACGCGTTCACGTGGCCGCCGGGTGCTTCTGTGGCGCTGCCTCTAGGCTGGAGGCAGCGTCACAGACGCGCTCGGCGGCCGCGTGATCGCGTCACAGCTGTGCGACCAAAACTTCTGATGGGTGAGTATCGCGGCCCGCCAGAGGGGAACGCTGGCCGAGTGCTTTTCATGCACGCGGCCAGCTTCCCCAGCTTTCGGTATGTCAGAGATATAGATATATATCTATATCTCTGATATAGGTCTGTGAGAGCTGGGGCAATATCCATGAGAGCTAGGGGCATATTCACGAGAGCTGGGGGCATATCCATGAGAGCTGGGGGCATATGCATGAGAGCTGGGGGCATATGCATGAGAGCTGGGGGCATATGCATGAGAGCTGGGGCATATTAATGAGAGCTGGGGGCAATATCCATGTGAGCTGGGGGCATATTCATGAGAGCTAGGGGCATATCTATGAGAGCTGGGGGCAATATCCATGAGAGCTGGGGGACAATATCCATGTGAGCTGGGGGCAATATCCATGAGAGCTGGGGGCAATATCCTTGAGAGCTGGGGGCATATCCATGAGAGCTGGGGGCAATATCCATGAGAGCTGGGGGCAAGCTACATATCCATGTGAGGTGGGGGCAAGCTACATGTGAGCTGGGGCATTCTGTATATATATATCTCGGGTATAAACGTGAGCTGGGGCATTTTTATATGAGGTCTGTTCTTATTGAAAAGTGTTCATGACCTAAAATAAAAGTATCAGTACTCGGTATTGGTGAGTACTCGAAAAACATTGTTGGTACTTGTACTCAGTCTTAAAATAGTGGTATTGGTGCATCCCTAATATTGCCCCAGCTACACATGGATATATATTGCCCCAGCTCACACATGGATATATATTGGCCCCCAACTCACACATGGATATATTTGCCCCAAGCTTGCGCATGGATATATTTGCCCCAAGCTTGCGCATGGATATATTTGCCCCAAGCTTGCGCATGGATATATTTGCCCCAAGCTCACGCATGGATATATTTGCTCCAAGCTCATGCAAGAATATATTTGCTCCAAGCTCACGCAAGGATATATTTGCCCCAGCTCACACATGGATATATTTGCCCACAGCTCACACATGGATATATTTGCCCCAAGCTCACACATTGATATATTTGCCCCAGCTCACATGGGTGTATGTTGCCCCAGCTCACACATGGATGTATATTGCCCCAGCTCACACATATATGTATATTGCCACAGCTCACACATGGATATATATTGGCCCCCAGCTCACAAATGGATATATATTGGCCCCAAGGTCACACATGAATGTATGAAAGAAAGGAAAGAACAAATTGAGGCTAATAGGTACTTAGATAGGTATTAAACACTTAGTGATAAACATAAGAAAAATAAATACCATAAGGACTGCCGTATGAGGTACAACAAAGGACCTTAATTGAAAAACCTTTATTAGGAAACCATAATTTCAAAAAAACAGAAAACAAAAAACATTTACCAAGAGGTCGAACATCGTTAAAAAACAAAAATAATGTAATGGAAGGCGGTATATGGTGTATATGGTCAAAAGATTGGAATAAAATCAGGTATTAATCAATGGCGTTAAGTCATTGAAGTTCTCGTATCACCTGTTAGGCAAAATGGATTGTGGTATACAGTCCTTATTCACACTCTAAAGGTATCGTTAAGGTAGTTACAGCTAATTAGAACCATAAGTGATCCACAAAGATTTGTTTAATACTGGTCGGTGGAACACCTCCTTACGATTATTTGGAAAAATGTATCTGGAAAGTATTGCTACATCAGTGTCATTCAGGTGGTGAAGTACTGAATATTGACATCAATTGTCTGATGCTAGCGTATCAGAATTCCCAGATTCCCCTATTATCATGATGGGGAATCATAAGTATAATAAAGACACGATGGCGAGTATTATGCTATCTTTTCTTTACTTACGCCGATAGCCGCACGAAACAATCTCTCAAATACAAAACAAAGTATTTAGAGAGTGAAAAAACACGTTTAAACAGTATATATCCATAACAGATAACAATGGTACAGTCCAGCATAACAATGGTACAGTCCAACTCCTCAAATCCTCTGACGACCGTTGGCTCCTCCTCTTTTCTGTTTTACGAGACATTACCGATCCTTCTTTAACCAATCAAACAACGGAAGAACTTCATTCCTTCCTGGAAACCTTGAACATGTAGTTGAATCCTTTTGTGACAAATTTCAATCCAAGGATTAAGCTGTCAGAGAAAACAACATATTAGAGATCACCAGAGCTTGTTAAAGAATGATCAAACGATCTATAACATATTGTACACTTAACATTCACGTCAGATATTAGGGTGGGAACAAATTCCCAACATTTGGGTGGGATAATACTCGCCTCTGTGTCTTTATTATAATTATGATTCCCCATCATGATAATAGGGGAATCTGGGAATTATCCCACAAGACACGGAGGCTCCTATTATGCGAGTTCAAAGCTTAATTACCTAAAGAATGTGACATGTGACACACTGGCTTAAAATAAAATTCTCTGAAGGTGGATGCCCTGGACCAGTCTGCTGTTTTTAAGATGTCTTCAAGATGACATCCACGGAATAAAGCTCCTGAAGCAGAAGCACTCCGGGAAGAATGAGCTCCGAACACGGAGACGTCCACACCAGCTTCAGACATGATCCATTTAACCCACCTAGCGAGTGTGGTGGAGGATACGGATTTGTATGGTTTGCGTAAAGATATGAACAACCGTTGTGATACACCAGACCTGTTAGAGAACGTAACCTTTTCACATTCCTTCAAACAGCGGACTGGACAGAGTTTAGGACGCTGAGAAAAAGCTGGATAGAAAACCTCTGACAATGAAGTTTTTGTCCTGTTAGAAATCAAAAATCTCACTCCCGTTGGAGAAAAACACCTTCCCGTTAAATCAAGGGCTCGAACGTCTGAGACCCTTTTGCAGGAAACTAAGCAAAATAAAATGGCCAATTTTGCCGAAATTTGTTTGATGGACAAAACTTCGTTATCAGGCCAACTCTCCAAGAGACTAAAAACAACATTAACATCCCAGGTGTTAGAGTAACGAGAACGAGGTGGTCTCTTACACCGTATACCCTTCAATAATCTACATACCATCGGTTGTTTCCCTGCAGGAATCCCGTCAAACCCTTGATGTGAAGCAGATATTGCCGATCTGGAATTATTGATCGTGCGATATGCTTTCCCATCCTCAAATAAGCGAGTGAAATAACTTAACAAGCTACTCAAAGAAGCTGAAACGGGATTAATACGTTGTTCCAAACTCCAAGAGGCCCAAGCGTTCCATGCGGATCTATATCTCCTTCTGGTAGATGGGGCCCAGGAACTTGACAACAACGAGGCAGTTGCCTCTGAAATGTCGATGGAAGGCCAATGACCCCTGATATTTTCCATGCTACCAACCGCAACGAGTGAGGATTCAAGATATTGTGAAGTGTTCCCTCCGGATCCCCCAGAGTGCATGGCCAAACCCGGATTAATCTGGGAACGTCCACAGACAGTTCCAGAAGTAGTGGGACCCAAGGTTGGGACCTCCACAGTGGTGTTATGAGAACTATCGTAGCCAATTGCAATTGTACAAGTCTTATACCTACCGCTAGAATGAGGACGAATGGTGCAAATGCATAAAGAGTCCCTAGCGGCCATATCTGAACCAGAGCATCCGTGGCTAAAGCCATGGGATCTGGTCTCCAACTGTAATACTGAGGTAGTAGTGTATTGAGGCGCGAGGCAAATAGATCTATAGAAAAAGGACCCCATATAAATGACAATTTGGCAAATACCTCGGTATCCAATCTCCAATCGCTGTAATCTATCAGGTATTGTAAATTCCAATCCGCCACTACGTTGTGGAGGCCTGGAATGTATTGAGCCTGAACTGTTAGACTGTGAGACAGGCAAAACCCCCAAAAGGTCTTTGCAGTCTCTGCCAACTGTTTGGATCTGGGACCTCCTAAGTGGTTGATGTTACGCACTGCGGACAGATTGTCCATCTTGACAAGTATGGAACTCGCCTGGAAATGTTTGACGAAACTTTGAATAGCAAACAAACCAGCGAGGAGTTCCAAACAGTTTATGTGCCAATCTACCTCTGTAGTGTCCCATCTGCCGCCTGTGGAAAGCAAACCGCATCGCGCGCCCCACCCAGATCTACTGGCGTCTGATTCTATGACTAATTCTGGTATTGGATGGATGATGGCCCTGCCATTCCATGATTCCAAATGGTTCAGCCACCATTGCATCTCCTCTTTCGATTCGTCGTCTAACGAGATGTAATCTGGATAAAGCCATCCCCTCCTCAGATATCGCGCCTTCAGACGTTGAAGGGCCCGATAATACAGCGGTCCTGGAAAGACCACGTGTATTGCTGAGGAAAGTAGACCTAGAAGGCGAGCTAACCATCGTAATGGGAACTCCTGTGCCGACAGGAGACGTCTGATCTCCTTGTGGATCAACTGAACTTTGGTTGAAGGCAAAGAAAGAGACATTTCTGTGGAATCTACGGTAAAACCTAGAAATTCTATTAACTGTGTTGGTGTAAGAACCGATTTCTTGTAGTTTATCAGGAAACCCAAATTGGACAACAGATTGATCGTCCAATCTTTGTGAACTGTCAATAATGTTCAATCCTACGTCAGGAGGAGAATATCGTCTAGGTAAATTACTAGACGTACCCCCCTGCTGCGAAGAAACGCTGCTACAGGCCTCATTACCTTGGTGAAACACCAAGGGGCGGATGACAGACCGAAAGGTAGGGACTTGAACCTCCAAAGGGTGCCCTCCCAATGAAATTGGAGAAAATCCCTGCTGGTAACCTCTATCGGTATCGTCAGATATGCATCTTTTAGGTCTATTTTGATCATCCAATCTTGTGGAGTTAAGACTCCTTTTAACCACTTCACTGCTGAGGACGCGCTCAGCGCGTCCTCAGCAGTCCCGCTGGTATGCGGAGGACGCGCTGAGCGCGTCCTCCCATCGGGGTCAGCGTTCGGCCGGGTTCCGGCCGATCGCTGGCCCCTCCGGTGCGGGCTGACATCCTGGATGTCAGCCCGGCATCCGGACCAGCAGCCGCCAGAATTAGGTGTCATCGCGGGGGCGCGATGACACCTAATTCAGGCGCCCCCCCCGCATGTGCGGAGGAGGCGCCTGAAAGGGAGGGGGGGAGGTCCTTCGGACCTTCCTCCCGATCGGCGGCGCACAGGGGGTTAACCCAGGCATCATTTGGAAGGGCACAGCCTGCCCTTCCAAATGATGCCTGGCATTAACCCCTGGGGAGCTGGATCGCGAATCGGCGCTGAAAAGCGCCGGTTCGCGATCCTTTCCCGGAGCTGGCCGACATCTTGGATAGCACGATGACGCCAGTCCTAGACTTAACCCCTAACTGCCACCAACTGTGGAGATAAAGAGTTCCAATGAACTCCCTATCTCCCGATCCGTGGCAGCTAGGGGTTAAATTTTGGTATCGTTGGATCGGCCAGAGCATGGCCGTTCCAACGATACCAAACATGAAAGTGAAAAATTTTGTAAAAAAAAAAAAAATATGAAAAATAAAAATTAAAAAAATTTTAAAAAAAAAATTAAACACTTTTTTTTTATTTTTTTTGGTTTGTTAATGCAGCAATATTGTTCCCATTTCAATTATAATGTGAACAATGATGCTGCACTAACGATTTTTGTATGCGGTGCGTTTGTTAAAAATAGTGTCATTTTCCCAAAAAAAATGTAACGAGACCCCATCTCTAATTTTTTTAACAAGCGCACCCCATACAAAATATAACCGCAATTGCTCGCATGTTAAAATGTGGAAAAAAACACTTTACACATTGTAAATTATTGAAAATACATATTTTATTGCATTTTTTGTTATAATATACAGACATGACATAACGTATACATATAATAATGACATATTATGAATCTACCGAGTCTGACGGAAAGAACGATATATAATATGTCTGGGTCATATACTAAAATAAGCCTTAAAAACACGTTTAAACATGATGCGCAAAACCGGTAAAAATGACCTCAGCATAGGGGCGGGAAAAGCCTCAGCAGCGAAAGGGTTAATGATGGAATGCCCTCCATTTTGAAATGATTGTAGACAACGTACTTGTTTAATTGATTCAAATCGATTACAGGACGGAAATCCCCATCTTTCTTTTTTACCAGAAATATACTGCTTAAAATTTTTTCTCTTTGAGGTATCACCTCCTCTATGGCATTCTTTCTTAAAAGATTTTTTACTTCTAGTGAAGTGATGGCTCTGTCTTTTTTGGGCATAACCATTATTCCCGGAGATATAGTCTGTACAGGATGTGAAGTGAAATCTAGCCTGAAACCCCGAACTGTCTGAAGAACCCATGAATCCGATGCGATTATTTGCCATTGATTGAAAAAATGTAATGTCCTTCCCCCCACCTCTCCTGTGGAAAAACATTGGAGTGAAGGTATACTCACCAAAGGATCCTGATCTCCTAGAGCCCCTGTAACCGCGTTGACGGAAAGGTCTGGATCTTTGCGGGAAAAAAGGTGGGGTTTTTTGGGGCCTCTTGATAAGAGGATCTGGAAGCACCTCTTGAGGTGGAATATGAATTGCGGCTGGGAAAACGACCCCTGTTTTTCCCGGCCCTGCCAAAAACCCTATTCGGGAAAGCTTTCCTTATGTTGGCCTTGACTTTGCCAACTGTCGAAAGATCCCGAGTAATCAGACATTTCTTTGAAGATCCCTTCTCCAAAAAGCATGCCTTCAGCGCTGGAACCTGGCTCGTTGGTTGCCAGAGAAGCTACTTTAGAATCAATCTTAAGGAGAATTGAACGTCTCCTCTCGCTTGAAATGGCCGTGTTCAAATTCCCAAAAACACAGACCAATCTTTGTATCCAGCCCCTGTATTCAAACAGGTCTGGTTTCTCATTTGTGAGGAGAGCTCTTTCAACAGAGTCCATTAATTTGGCCAGTGGACCCAAAAGGTCGAACAATTTATCGTGGCGCACCTTCAATGTGGCCTCAACTCCCTGTTTTTGGAGACCAATTAGACTCCTGGAGTATGTCTATTATCTTCGGATCTAACTCCGGTACTAAATGTAATTTATGTGCCAAAGTTGGGGCCGGGCACTCAGCCCTCAGGTTATTTCTGGTCCTCTTATCCATGGCAAACGTATACGTTGCTCTATATATTTAGCCACATGTTCAATTGGCGACCACTCTGAAGATCGTGGACGCTTTAACTGTTCCGGAATGAACATTGAGTTCCCCAGAGCATCTACCGGATTCAAAGCCGGTTTGTTTCCCTCACTGGACTCAGGTGAAGACAGCATGTCCGTTTCTACCGGGGAAGCCTCTGGGTCATAATCAGAGTCAGAGCTCTCCTCCGAATCTGACATCTCTTCCTCACTGGAATAATCAGAGGAGCTGTCAGTATCCTTTGCGCGTTTTGCTCATTTCCATCTCCGTTTGGTGGCCGGTTTTAAATGGCCCCTTTTTTAAACCACAGTGGAATGTTGTGGAGAATCATGTTGTGTACTTGTATAAGTACGTTTTTTATGGGAGCATTTTTTTAGGGAGGTACTCACCTCCCTCATTTGAGGTCCCAGGGACCTTCTCATCCCGGTGCGAATCAATAGATAAGAATTTATCTGATGCCTGGGAAATAATGGAGGACCTTCTGGCCGAATGACTTGCCAGCACTCTAACCATTGTATTTTCTAAGTTATTAGAAAAAGCCGACAGCGCAGCCACAAAGGCATCTGCCGGGTTGGCATTTAAGGGAATAGGCACTAAAGTACCTGGAGTGACTGGTATCTTATTATTGGCCATAATCGCTAACCAAAATTTTTATTGAAAAACTTGCTGTTTCACAGCCGCTTTACTTCAACGCAGGTCTCCTGAGGTAACTCGCCGCGACACACCGCACATGCGCGGACCGTCGCGAGCGTTTACCTCATGCAGTGGCGCGACGCCGCACCTCTCTGAATGACGGAGACGCAGGGGAGGCACCAAAACATAATAAAGAGTCGCCGTAAAGATGGATACGCATAGAAAAGGGGAAAAAATACTTTTTTGCTGGATAGTAAAATTATACCATCCCAAATAAAAAGAGAACAAATAGTTGTGAAGCCTAGCCCCTGTAATGAATACAACGAATATAAATACTAAAGTGTGTGTGCATAAAATATGTATCAATTCATAAAATACATGTGTATATATATATAATACAACAAAAATACAGTAAAACTGTCAGACAATTTATTATTGAATATTGCTGCTGATACTCATCTCATCTCGGCGAGCAGCAAAGAAAAAGAGGAGGAGCCAACGGTCGTCAGAGGATTTGAGGAGTTGGACTGTACCATTGTTATGCTGGACTGTACCATTGTTATCTGTTATGGATATGTAGCGCTGGGTTTAATTCCCTGTCGTGGCAGTACCTATTTTTGGCCACCGGAGGGAGACAGCGCCATGAGAGACATTGAACATTGGGACTACATTTCCCGGCATGCTTTGGGAGCGGACACAGGAAGTGGGTGGGACACAGACACTTACATCCTGAGCCTCGTGGAGAGAGCTGGCAGAGCGCGCCAGGGAGTGAGAAGAGCAAGACGCAGAGCAGCAGAACGAGACAGCGACTAGGCCGGAGCGCAGCTGGGGCCTGACAGAGCTAAAGACCGGGTTGTTCAGCCTTACCAGAGGAAGACCCAGTGATTCACAGCACTACCCGCGCTGATATTGAGGAAGCCGGAGGACCCCGAGTGAGGAGTACCGCAGATCGATTGGACAGGGAGAGCAGGCGGTGAACTGGATATCTTGCGGCAGCCACAGAAAGCCAGACAGCGGATCCAGTAACCAGGAGAACCCCAGTCAACATCGAGCGGAGAGACGTCCTGGGTCGAGCAGAGCATCAAGTATCTGGCGGATGGGTGAGAGGCCTTCCAGGCCGTTGTGAAAATAAAGCACGCTGCTGTTTGTTTCCAAAACCCACAGGGCCCCAACTTGACTAGTCGAAGATACCTCATAAGCAATTCACTGGCCAGTTGAATATTGTACCCGGGTACCGTAACACACACACACCTACATTCCGGGACATAACCTGTGCGGGACTCACTCCCCAAACACAAAAGGGGGTTAAAGATTTATTTTTATTTTCTTTTCCGCTGCGCGTTCCTCGAATTTCGAAGCATCGTATTTCTTTTCCGCTGCGCGTTCCTCGAATTACGAAGCATCGTATTTCTTTTCCGCTGCTCGTTCCTCGAATTACGAAGCATCGTATTTCTTTTCCGCTGCGCGTTTCCCGCATTACGAAGTACTGTAAATATATATACGAACACCATATATATATTCATATATATATATTCATTATATGCCATTTATTCTAGTAAACTATATAATTTATAAAATCCACAACGGTGCTGGAGTATATTTATTCCCTAGTGCGGGGAGACTGACCCGAGGTTCAATTTCAGCGGCTCCTCCGGGAGTGAGCGCTACAGATATATACTGTTTAAACTTGTTTTTTCACTCTCTAAATACTTTGTTTTGTATTTGAGAGATTTTCTTTGCTGCTATCGGCGTAAGTAAAGAAAAGATAGCATAATAAGCACCTCCGTGTCTTGTGGGATAATTGGCGATTGTACATTGCAGCCTAAAAATATAAAGTCCCAGAGTGTAAAATGTTGGTGTTTAGATGTTGTATAGCCCACCAGAAGATCAAACGGTTATTGGAGCTCTATTTAATATAGCCGTTGTTTAAACAGAGTGCTACAATCAGGTATTGATCAATGGCATTGAATTCATTGAGGTTCTTGCGGCACACGTTAGGCAAAATTGATTGTGGTATACACTCCTTATTGTTATCCTGAAGGTATTATTAAGCCGGTTACAACTGATAAATAATTAATTAGAGACACCTCACCAAGGTGAGTGATCCACATGGATTGTTTAATACTGGTCAACAAAAACATCTCCTTACGATTTTTTGGAACAATGTATCTGAAACGTATTGCTACATCAGTGTCAATCAGGTAGTGGAATACTGAATGATGACATCAATTGTTTGACGCTAGCATGTCAGAATTAGCAATTACACATTGTGAACCTAAAGATATAAAGTCACAGAGTATAAAATATAGCCAACCAGAAATTCAACTGGTTATTGGAGCTCTATTTGATATAACCGTTGCTTAAACAGAGTGCTGCATAAATTAGCAGCGTAATCGCTCATAATAGTGATGGCCTATGGTTCATGGAAAAAGCAAGTCGCCAGAAGGTTGTCTATTGTGGAGAACGTTTCCTGAGAGCGATTAATCAAATCACAGCAAAATGGCTAAAAGCCAAATGACTTCAGACGTCCAATATTCAATATGGTATTCGCAGGTACAATTAAGCCGCGGAATATGGCATGTCAGAAACAAACTGTTATGTATAGCAATCATGCCATATAAGACTGCAGACACAAGATGCTACAATAAGGAACAAATACAGTGGTTAATACAGTAGTTAAATAAACATAGACGAAGGAGAAAGGGAAAAAGGAAAACAAAGAATGAAAAATGCGGTTCGACAGGTTGAAAGTAATTTTAAGAGGAATTTTAAGAGGATCCCTTGGAGGATCTATAAGATATCCAACCTTCCCAGGTAGCCTGGTACTGTGGAAGGGTGTTATGGGCCGAAGCGAACATTTCCTCATATTTACAGATACTATCTAAACGGGTCAGGACTTCTGAGAGTGAGGGGGTGGAGGCCGAGTTCCAGTAACTAGCCAACACTAATTTGGCAACCCCGAATATTGCCGATATCAACCCTCTGGGTGGTATTTGAATGGTAATGGGGATGAAGTGTAACAGGTAAGTTTCGGGCTGGAGAGGAATATCCAACGAGGTACATAGTTTGACCAGGCCATGGATATCGGCCCAGTAAGGGCTAATTTTCGGGCAAGACCAGAAAACATGTAGCAAAGAACCCTTGTCTGTTGAACAACGCCAGCATATGTTGGTGCCCTTGGAGATATGGTTCAGTCGAGCAGGGGTAAGGTACCAGCGGTATAATAATTTAAGATGTGCTTCTCTCATGCCAGTGCTTTTAGATAGGCGATACACCGATGACGTGGCATAAAACCAGTCCTCTCGCGAGAATGATAAATTTAGGTCCTTTTCCCATCTCAACATATATGGCAGTTTATGTTCCTTATTAGGTGACACTAAGCATCGGTAACATAGAGACAATGGTTTCCGTAAAGATTGGTTCTACCGACAGATTACGTCGCACACCTTATGTTGTTGCTAGACTTGCTACTTATAGGATCCTGCGTGATCCCCCCTTCTTTCAATATTTGTGAATTATTTCTGGCATTTGTTATTTGTGTAAGAACCTCAATAAAAAAAACTTTATATGGAAAAAAAAAGTAACTGAGATCATATAATTCAATTATACCAGAACCATATCACAGTATAGAGCCATAGTAATCAAAAAATCAAGCCACCAAACACCGCCATGGGAGACCTTCCCAAAACAAACCAACTATAAAAAGTCATTGACAGTAGCTCAACGCGTTTCAATAGCTTAGTGCTATCTTCATCAGGAGCGATTACCTTATGTTCTTCCCTCTGATGCATACATATATAGTGTATCCCTTTTGATTTTCAGCTGGTCTTGCGTAACGCTAATTTCCATTGTATTGTTAATCACACATATGCTGGCGTGCGTGTCATTGTGGACATCCGGTATGCGTTCCATCGTTAAGCCTTCCGGTTTCGTCGGAGTCTGCTTTCCAGACGTCCGTAATGCGCATGTGTCAAAACAATATCAACGGATTGCGGCGCCCGATACAATATACTAACTCACCGCTTAACAGCGAATCTCCCATCTATATATATCAAGTCGAAATATCGATCAATGTATCATATTATATTATCTATCAAGGATGTCCGATATGAAGAATTAATTCCCTTATCTGAGTAAGAACGTATATTGGTACTCACACCATATATATTTTCAATTTATTTCTATTATAGGAAAGGGGTTTCTTCACTGTACATTGATCGATATTTCGACTTGATATATATAGATGGGAGATTCGCTGTTAAGCGGTGAGTTAGTATATTGTATCGGGCGCCGCAATCCGTTGATATTGTTTTGACACATGCGCATTACGGACGTCTGGAAAGCAGACTCCGACGAAACCGGAAGGCTTAACGATGGAACGCATACCGGATGTCCACAATGACACGCACGCCAGCATATGTGTAATTAACAATACAACGGAAATTAGCGTTACGCAAGACCAGCTGAAAATCAAAAGGGATACACTATATATGTATGCATCAGAGGGAAGAACTTTTTTTTTGAGGTTCTTACACAAATAACAAATGCCAGAAATAATTCACAAATATTGAAAGAAGGGGGGATCACGCAGGATCCTATAAGTAGCAAGTCTAGCAACAACATAAGGTGTGCGACGTAATCTGTCGGTAGAACCAATCTTTACATTCTAAATTAGTACACAATAAAATTTGTAACACTTTAAAGCATAACAGAACAATAAAAAAAAGAAAAGAGAAAACACAAAAATTATAAAGTTACTCAAAAATAAAGAGAAAAAAAAAAAAAAAAACACCGAAGAAAACAGAAAAGAAAGAAAGAAAGAGATGCTCAGTCAGGTTCAATAACAGCAATACTAATGTCATATCCCCATCAATTATATCAAGTCCCCAGAAGCTACAAAGAATTCCCAACCTTCCCACATACTCTGATACAGGACTAGAGAGTTAGCGGCCCTGTGGTACATTCCCTCATAATGATAAACATTTTCTAAGGATAACATGACTTCTCTCATAGAGGGACTGACTTGAGAAAGCCAGTGACGCGCTATAGTAGATTTAGCTACGCTAAGTATAATCGATATAATACCTCTATGGTGTTGTTGTATATTAATCGGTAGCATATTTAATAGGTATAGCTTAGGGCATAAGGACATAGACAAACCGGTACAGTGAGAAATCAGTCTACAAACTTTTCCCCAGAAGGTAGCAAGGAGCGGACATTGCCAAAAGATATGAAGAATAGATCCACTACTGGTGCCACAGCGCCAACACATACCGGATTGTCCAGGTATATAAGCTAAACGATTCGGGGTCAGATACCATCTATATAAAAGTTTAAGATGTGCTTCCCGTAAATTAGTGCTCCTAGTGTATTTATATACCGTTTCAGTGGCATAGAACCAGTCCTCCTCAGATGAATAGAGCGACAAGTCCTTGTCCCACCTGATCATATAAGGCAGTTTCTTATTAGGGTTCGCATTTAACAAACTGTCATAACACAGAGACAAAGGTTTTTTCATAACTTTTTTACCTAAGCACAGTCTGTGGAAGGCCGTAATATCCGTCGTTGCAAAGGAAGAGATACCGCGTTGAGTCAGTGCATGTTTTACCCTAAGATATGTGAAGCAGTCGCTAGCGGGAAGGGCAAACTCACGTGTCAGGTCCGGGAAGGGTTTGATTGCAGTGGCCGTAAAGAGCTGGTTAATATGCGTAAGACCTAATTGGAACCATCGGTCAAGATTCAGGTCCTGGATAGTGCGGGATAGAAAGCGCAACGGAGCAAAGCTGAGCAGTGGGAAGGGTCATAAAAGTTGTCTACCCCATAAACGCCATGACATAAGGGGAACGGAAGTGGATGGTAAGATACCTTCTAATGTGTGGTGTGGGAGCGTGGCGAACCACATCAGGTCATGAACTCGAAATGGGGCAGTATAAGCATTCTCCATCCGTAGCCATAAAGTGGTTTCACGCTGGGACATAGAGGACAGCAACTGAGCCAATAATGCCGCCCTATAATACACTGTAATATTTATAAAGCCTAGGCCCCCCCCCCTCGTCTAGTCGCGTTAATTGTGGAGGCTGAAATGCGCGGAGGTCTCCCCTTCCATATGTGTGCCTGCAGCATTTTTTGCATGCGAAGCAACATATGGGCCGGGATAAAAACTGGAATATTCCTAAAAAAATAAAGAATCTGGGGTAGAATACACATTTTCAAAGCCGCCATGCGTCCCATCCAAGAGACCTCCAGTGCATGCCAGGAGGTCAATTGGGAGGAGATAGAGGACATTAGAGGGTTATAATTAAGTTTAAGGATAGAGCCCCTGGATTTGGTGAGAGATATACCTAAATATTTCAAAGAGGTCGTTCTCCAGTCAAATGGGTACAGGCCACGTAAGGTGGAAAGCGAGAGATCATCAACATTTAGGGGTAGTGCCTGCGTCTTGTTCACATTGTTTTTATAGTAGGAGACTAGGCCATAGGAAGTAAGCTGGCGCATTAAAGATGGCAGAGAAGTTTCAGGGGAGGTTAGGAAAATCAAAATATCGTCAGCAAACATGGCTAATTTATGGACTCCATCTGGAGTGGAGATGTCAGGGATAAAAGGGTCTCGCCTAATCCGCGAAGCCAACGGCTCCAATGCCAAAACAAAGATGAGTGGGGAGAGGGGGCAACCCTGCCTGGTGCCATTGGTAATGAAGAATGAGGAGGAAAGAAACACAGATGCTAGGACTTTTGCTGTCGGGAGGGAATATAGGCTCATGATACTATTAATAAATAGGGCAGGGAAACCAAAGGATTCTAATGCCTTACGCATATAGCTCCAATGCAGACGGTCAAATGCTTTCTCGGCATCCAATGCCAAGAGGAGCCCAGTCGTATTGGTTCTATAGGCAATGTCAATTATATTATAAAATCGTCGGGTATTGTCACATGTTTGTCTACCAGGTACAAACCCGGTCTGTTCCGCTGAGATCAAGAGGGGAAGCAGAGGAGCCATTCTAGACGCCAACAGCTTGGCGTACAGCTTAGCATCCACATTTAATAAGGAGATAGGTCGGAAATTCGCACAGCACGTCGGGGGTTTGCCAGGTTTAGGTAATGTTATGATAGTAGCTTGAAGCATTTCTGGGGGTATTACACCTGTGGTTTTGATGTGATTAAAGACTCTCGTAAGAGTCGGTATTAGAATATCTGCGAAGGTCTGATAATATAAATTAGAGAAACCATCCGGTCCAGGGGCTTTATTCTTTGGGAGAGCCTTTACGGCCTTATGCACCTCTTCCTCTGTGAACGGAACCAGCAAATCTGCCGCTTGTGAACGGGATAAGGAAGGGAGGTTGGCATCCTGAAGGAATCGAGTTATCTCATCTGGGTCTGGATCGTGGGTTGTCGGGTCCGATTTTAAGTTATATAAAGAGGCGTAGAAGTCAGCGAATTCCTCCGATATTTTAAGCGGGTTATAAATCCTGTCCCCCCTTTTATCTAATATGTAAGATATTTTGGTTTGAAGTCTTTTAGATTTCAATTTAGATGCCAATAACCGGCCAGCTTTGTTGCCTTGGGTATAATGATTGTAATTTAAGCGTCGTATGGCCCGTTCAGAGGACTGCAATGTCAGGTGAATTAAGTCCCGTCGGAGGGTCGTTAATCGAGACAAAAGGTCAGGTGTAGGACTTGTTTTATGTTGGGATTCCAAGTCAGAGATTTGCCGCTGTAATGAGATCGTCTGGGCATTTAATGCCTTTTTTCGTGCAGCCCCTCTCTGAATCAGATGTCCTCTCACCACTGCTTTATGCGCCAACCAAGCGGACGAAATGGCTACCTCTTCCGTCACATTCAATGTAAAATATTCCCGTAACACCGCCGATGTATCAGAGACATCAGCACCTCCTACTATGAGTGAGTCATTCAATCGCCAAGTCCCCATCCCCCTAGCAGGGTAGTCAGCCTCAAAATCCATCATTATAGGAGCATGGTCAGACCACGTTATAGAGCCTATACGGGCGGCTAGGAGACGAGGGACCGTAGAGCCATGTATCAGACATAAATCAATGCGGCTGTAACATGAGTGAACTGGGGAGAAAAAGGTGAAATCCCTAGTCGAGGGGTTACTAATTATCCATGCATCATATAAGTCAGAAGAGCGTAAAAAATCATTTAGCTGGCGGCTAGAGGGGGTCGTTTACGGGGCTGTGTGCGGGTCTGGCCCGGCCGAGTATCCACAGCCGAGTCAGGCACACAGTTAAAATCTCCACACAGGAAAAGGGATCCCTCCATCATATTCTTAATTTTACCATAGGCTTTTTTAAGAAAACATACCGGGTTGACATTAGGCAAATACACATTAGCAACAGTTATGGGGAGTTCATTCACAGTGCCCACCAAAATCAAAAGGCGACCCAATGGGTCTGCAGATCGGTTCGAACATTTAAAGACCCAGTCCTTATGAAAAAGAACCGAGACACCCCTAGACTTCGTCTGGGCAGTAGAATGAAAGGAAACCGGGTACATAGCGGATTGTAAGTGTGGGGTGCATACAGCACTAAAATGCGTCTCCTGCACGCAGACTATCGCTGGTTTAGGTTTATGTAATCATGAAACAGAGCATGACATTTGAACGGACATCATTCAGCCCCCTAACATTCATTGAGAAAATTCGAAACTGAGGTTTACTCATGATTAAGTAACCACAACGATATACTATGCATGGTAGGATTAGAAATAACAGAGGAGAGGCATGGAGAGTATGAAGACCAGGACCGTATGAGCATATCAACAGACAAAAAAAAAAAAAAGACTGAAAAGGACAAAAACACAAAACAAATAGCGCTGCATCACAAAAATACAGCAAAAGTGAGACATTCCAAGTGGCAATGAAGAAAGCAAGTAAAAATATCAGCTAAGGAGACTCAATCGGGGGACGAGGGGGCGCTCGTTACGTATAACTCAACGCAAGAACCAAGCGCTGAACCAAAGAGCATAGGGTCCCGAGGCGAACATGAAGAGGAACCACTCCCGCCATAGAAGTAACTGTCCAGGAATCCGAACAGTGTAAAAAGCGACATAGGGAAGGAGACACCCATCATTTAGGCCGGACTCTGTGCCATTCTGGGGATACTTTGATCGGTGATGAAGAAGGCTCGCGCGGAGGTGAGAAATCAGCCAGAATATTACAATCTTTCAAGAATTGTAATCCAGTGGCAACATCGGGAACAACATGCAAGGTACCATCCTTCCATATCAGGAGCTTCGTAGGGAACCCCCATCTGTACGCCAATTTATGATTACGGAGAATCTTGGTGAGAGGAAAACTCACGGCGTTTGGACATGGTCGAGGCCGACAAATCAGCGAAAAATGAAATATCAGCATAAGGGGCAGATAAAGGCATGGATTTCCGTGACGCCGACATCAGAGCCTCTTTGATGTGAAAAAAGTGCACCCGTATAATGACATCACGGGCCACCGATGTAGGCAAGTTTTTCGCTCGCGGGAGACGATGCGCCCGATCCAGAAGAAGGTCTTGTGGCGTAGCCTCAGGCAGCAAAGTTTGGAACATGTCCATAAGGTATGGATGTAAGTCCGCTAGTGTGACCGCTTCTGCAATGCCCCTGATTTTAATATTATTACGCCGTGAGCGATCTTCGATGTCAGCCATTTTAAGAGCCAGAGAGTCGTGGGCCGCTTGCAAAGCCTGATGTCGGTCTACCAGATCATTGTGGGCCGAACATAAATCATCCGCCTTGGTTTCCAGCGCATCTGTTCGCTCACCCAAATCCAGAACGTCTCGGCTCAGCTCCTGCAGCGCTCCTTTGATGTCGGCTTGTATGGTTGAACGCAGTTCCTGTAACATGGCATGTAACCTGCTTTCTGAGAGTGGCAAGGATTCAGAGAGGCCTAACGGAGCCAAGGGCGACGCGTCTGGGTCATGGGCCAACGCAGGCTGCGGGGATCCGCCATCTTGGGCCTCCTTACCGCGGTCTTTCCGAGCCGATTTTGGGGGCTCCAGCACTCGCTGGGCCTTGGGAGGTGCCATCTAGGGCGCAGAGGACGTTCCCCTATCTGTAGATGGAAAAGGTTTGCCTCGGGTACCCCTTAGAGGCCGCTGGATTGAGAGAGATTCAGCGCTGGTCGCATGAGCTACGGAGCCATAAGATCAGGCGCTCATGCTAGCTGGACGGGTGAAAGTCCGCCGGCAGGGAACCCGATGACGTTGGTTCTAGCCGCCAACCATGCTCCAGTGTATGTCCGCTGTAGGTGGGAGCGAGGATTTGGCATTCCCGCCGTTCAACGGATTTGGGGGAAGCCGCAACTGAAGGCCGCTGCACGAGGCGTCAGCTGTGCGTGTCTCCCGATGTCCAGGGGATAACGCCGTGCGGTGCAGGGGGAAGTGGCAGGCTGTCGCTCTGTACCTTATCCTGGAAGGTTGGGTATAATAAGAGGTCCTCAGCTCATTCGTAAGGACCAGCAGCCGTGTTTCCGGAGCGGAGATCCAACGATGGTGGGGCTTGTGACAGGCAGCCCAGGCTCCGCTCCCGCTGCAAGCCCACACACTCTGACGGCTCCTCCACAACACCCGAGGCCCCAAATCTCACCCGGCGCCTCCTCCGGGAGCACGGGCAGCAGAGGCAAGAGGACGGACCCGGCGAGCGAGATCACAGTATGCGCCAAGATGGCCGCCGGCCCACAACAACCTGCACCACAAACCCCGCCGGAGCACAAATGCAGGTCCGGGGTGAGGGCAGATCGGGCTCCGGAGTGCAGCACCCGATGACTAACGTCAGGGGTACTAAGAAGGGAGTCTGTGCCGTCTGGGAAACCCAAAAATCACCGCGTAGGAGAGAGCAGGCACGGAGCTCTGCAAAGTCACGTCTGCTCCCCTTCACATCCGGCCCCGCCCCCCGATCTCAGTTACTTTGATGTGGAGGTTTAATAATATTTAGCCTTGGGCTCACTATTTATAAGAGCGAAAGAGAAATTTTCCATCCTATACTGACTGGATACGCTATAATTTTGTGTCTACAGTACAGTATCAATAATTTTGTACCAACCGGATCAATATTGTAGTTTTGCGAACATAATACAACATCAATTGCCTGAAGTTATTTGGCTTTGAGCCATCATTAAATCTCACATTGACTGGCTATGTTATAATTAGGGATGAGCTATTCGGTTTGATGTGTTCGGAGTTCGATTCCAACATCGCCAGTTCGTATGTTCACGAACTTAAAACATTTCGCTAAGTCTCGCAGCACACTATATAAGCGTCCCTTGCAGCCCCAGCACGTGTTTTTTGAGAGGAGATTGTTAGTGTGTGTTCTCACTGCCAGTCTGCCAGCAGCTCTTGGGGGGGGGGTCTCATTTCTACAAAATATCTGGGAATTGTGGTAATCTGTTTGTTCTCACTGCCACCAGCTATTTTGGGGGTCAGTCATTTATACAAAATATTTGGGAATTGTTGTAATCTGTGTGTTCTCACTGCCACCAACTATTTTGGGGGTTAGTCATTTCTACAAAATATCTGGGAATTGTTCTAATCTGTGTGTTCTCACAGCCACCAACTATTTTGGGGGTTAGTCATTTCTACAAAATATCTGGAAATTGTTCTAATCTGTGTGTTCTCACAGCCACCAACTATTTTGGGGGTCAGTCATTTATACAAAATATCTGGGAATTGTTCTAATCTGTGTGTTCTCACTGCCACCCATCAGGGGGTCCCACATACTTCTAGCATATTTCTGGGCATTGTAATCTGTGTCTTGTTACTGTTGCAAGCTATCAGGGGGTCCTATCAAGGGATCTCACTGACTTGTAGGTTGTTTCTCGGAATTGTAATTTGTGTCTTGTCACTGCCACCCATCAGGGGGTCTCACTGATTTATAGGAGGTTTCTGGGAATTGTAATCTGTGTCTTGTCACTGGCTGCCAGCTATCAGGATGTCTCACTGAGTTATACTAAAGTTCTGGAAATCTTTAATCTTTATACCAGAGTTGAATCAGAGTTCTGCAGCATATCTCCAATTTTTATAACAGAGTTGAATCAGAGTTCTGTATATCTTTAATCTATATATCACTCATCATGTCAGAAAGACCAAAAAGGACAGGCAGACACTCCCAGACACAGATAAGAGGGCAAGCAGCCTCTGTGTCGGGAGGCTGTGCCTCTGGTCGTCGTGGACGTGGTGCATCCTCTGCAGGGGCACGCTTGTCCTTTCTAACTGGTGCTTGCCGTCTTAAGCAGCAACAACATACAGAGGATTTGGTGGATTGGCTAACCAGGCCATCCTCATCCTCTGAGTCCTCTGCCAGCCAGGCTTGTGGTGCTTTACAGTCCACCTCAGCTGCCAAAGCATCTAATACAGCCTCCATGTCCACAGCAACTCCTGCCGTAGCCTCACTATCACACACAGAGGAGTCAGCTGAATTGTTTGACTACAATGACAGTGACATGCTGCTTGAGGATGCGCAGCAAGTACAGTGCTCTGATTCAATCTCTGAGGTTGAGGAAGGGAGTATAATTAACCACTGGGGGTGCCAGTGACACACAAATAACTGGCACTCAAGTTGCCCCAGCAGCTGCAGCATACTGCCAAGTTGGCTCCAGTGACGAGGAGATAGGGGGTGATGACAATGATGATGAGGTCACTGACTCCACCTGGGTGCCTGATCGAACAGAGGAGTCAAGTGAGGAGGCACAACAAACACGAGGCACAACGTCCTCTATGACCAACCGCAGCACTAGCCAGTCCAAGGCATCAGATGTTACAACTGCTCAGGTGCTGAGCACTGTTGTCTCAAAGCACACATCCAGGAAGTCTGCTGTCTGGGAGTTCTTCAAAAAATGTGCAGCAGACCGCACCGTTACGATTTGTAATCTATGTCAGATGAGGCTCAAGCTTGGGAAAGACACCGGACGCTTGGGTAGCACGTGCTTGAAGCGACATATGACCACCTTCCACGCATCCCGTTGGCGCAAAACTTTGCGTAGGTCCTCCTCCCCTGTCTCTACCCCCACTATATGTCCTGCCATGTCATTGACTCCAACCTCCACTGACAGGGATGATGCTACAGTAATGGATGTACCAGATCCTTCCTCACAATGTGACAGCATCCCATCAGCTGAAGATTTACGCAGTCAGATTACGTTGCCTTAGCTGCTGCAGCGTAAGATAAAATATAGTCCCAACCACCCCCAACCACAGAGTCTAAATGCCAGTTAAGCAAAATTACTCGCATTGCAGCTGCAGCCTTTCCAGCTGGTGGACTCTGCTTCCTTCCGTGAATTTTCTGAATGTGCTGTACCACAGTGGCAGGTTCCAAAACGCCATTACTTTTCACGGAAGGCCATTCCAGCACTATACCAGCACGTGGAAGACAATGTTATGGAGTCATTGGGAAAGGCAGTCAGCAGCAAGGTGCATGTGACTTTAGACTCGTGGTCCAGCAAGCATGGACAGAGCCGTTACATTTCCTTCACGGCACACTGGGTAACTCGGATTGCAGCTGGGAGGGATCCAAGACGGGGCTATGTGCTGGAGCTTGTTCATCCACCACGCCTCCAGAAAGCTGCTTGTATGAGATCTGTCTGCACCACCACCACCTCTCCCTCTTCCTTCTCCTCCTCCTTCTCTGTCTCTGGCGAAGTGGCAGTTAAACCGACGCATGACAGGGGCTACGCAATGGCTCAAGCAAAAAGATGCAATACTGTGCTTGAGCTGGTTTGTTTGGGGGACAGGAGCCACACCGGGCCAGAAATTCTGTCAGCTCTGCAGGGGCAGGTGCAGAGATGGTTAACACCACGCCAGCTTGAGCTGGGAATGGTCATCTGTGATAATGGCAGCAACCTTCTCTCCGCCCTACGCCAGGGTAAATTGACGCATGTACCATGCCTAGCACATGTCCTAAATCTGGTGGTACAGCGTTTCCTAACCAGGTACCCAGGGCTGGCAGAGCTTCTCAGCCAGGCCAGAAAAGTCTGCAGCCACTTCAGACGGTCATTCCCAGCAAGTGTTTGTCTGGCAGAAATTCAAAGAGAATTCCACCTTCCTACAAACCGTCTGATCTGTGACATGCCCACCAGGTGGAACTCGACATTAGCAATGCTTCAGCGCCTGCACAAGCAGCAGAGGGCCATCAACGAGTACCTGTGTGAGTATGGCACAAGGAGAGGTTCAGGTGAATTTGGTTCCCCCCCCCCGCAGTGGCTGATGATCAAGGATGCATGCACTGTACTGTCACCATTTGAGGAGGCAACGCGGATGGTGAGCAGGGACAGTGCATGCATCAGTGAAACAATTACTTTAGTGTTCCTGCTGCAGCACACTCTGCAGGGAATTATAGATGTGGCTCTAGAGGCAGAGCAGCGGGAGGAAGAGGAGGCCTTCCCTAGCTCTCAAGGCCACAGTCTTTCCGCAGACAGCATTCCAGCGGGTCCTCCTCAGATCAGACAGCAGGAGGAGGAATATTTAAGTAGTGGGGGCATTGAAGGTGGGGATTCCTCAAGGGAGGGTTTTGTGTGCCCAGAAACCCAAGGACTAGTACGTTGCTGGGAGGAGGAAGTGCACGGTGGGGTCATCCTCATTGACCAGGAAGACTCGGAAGCTAATGCCACCTCCAACCTACGCTGCATGGGCTCCCTTATCCTGCAAAGCCTGGTAAAGGACCCCAGGATTCGTGCTATCCAGGAGAGGGATCATTACTGGTTGGCAAGCCTTCTTGATCCATGATACAAGGGTAAAGTTGCAGAGCTCATCCTGCCTGCACAGAGGGAGCACAGGATGAAACAACTTGAGTACGCTCTAAGGCGACACTTGTGTAACACCTTTCCAGGCACTGGTAGGTTACCAAGTGATGACACAGGTGCTTCTGAGGCTGCTGATGATCAGAGGAAGAGCGGTGAAGGCCGGGGCCGCTTGACTGATGCCTTTTTAAAAAATTTTTAGTCCACGACACAATTATTATTTATTATAAAGCAGCCTTACTAGCCCAACTGTTATCATCAATGCACTTGAGAGAACCACCACTTTGGTTACTACTGGGGAATGCCATGATTTTCCCATATAAACTCCATGACTTGATGTGGCTTCCATTTCTGCCGAGGAACAGTACCGCAGGTCTGCTGCCCGCTTCAATGCTTTCTCTTATGTCCTGGCGCCTGTGGGGTCGCTCCTTGGTACGACCTTATGACCTACTATGCCTCGCTCCCCTAAGAGTGTTGTGTCGTTCTATCCCTGATTTAAACTTGGACTCTTGGTTCTGGCGCGGTTTGACTCATGTATGGCAACTCTTTACGCCCAACTCCCTGAAATCCTTCCCTGATTTGGTAAAGGAGTTTGCCATCTCACCGAGTGATTGCTTTACGTACCTTCGGGTGAAACATGCTTTGACCCAAAGGGGCCTAACCTCTTTTAATGAAGCAAATCTTTCAGCCTTTCATAAACTATGTATGGGAAGGAAATGTCAAATGAAACCGCTGTCTCTGTGTTATAATAGCCTCCTAACCCCAACCCCACCTAAGAAGCTACCCTATATGATTAAATGGGAGAAAGATTTGGCTGTAACTATTTCCATAGAGGATTGGTCTTACGCCATGGACACGATATTTAAATACTCTAGAAGCACCAACCTACGTGAGGCCCACATCAAATTGCTGTGTAGATGGTATTTAACTCCTAATCGATTGGCCCATATTTCAGGGACTTTGGGCTTATGTTGGAGGTGTCTCACAGGTCCTGGCTCTCTATTACATACGTTTTGGCTATGTCCTATTTTGGGGGGTTATTGGGAAAAGTTACGTAGATTGATTTCCCATTGTACTTTGCTTACGCTTCCAATATGCCCGAAAGTGTACCTCTTGCATCTTTTACCCGTTAACATCCAGACCCGTCATAGGAGGTTTATTTCCATGGTACTTGGGACGGCTAAAATAGTTATAGCAAGACATTGGCGTTCTTCCGTCTGCCCCTCTATGAGGGAGGTTATGGTCGCCCTCGAAAGTGTGTTTAAATATGAGGAAATGTTCCACACAGCGAATAATTCTATATGCCAACTTGAGGAAACGTGGGAGGGATGGAGGGTGTTTGTCGATTCTGGACTTTTGATATAAGGTTCCTCGATATGTAAAGCTGTAGTGCTGCCATGTTGTATGTTTTATGTTTATTTTAGTTTAGGAATTTGTTTTTATTGGAAAACGGAGTCTGCACAATCGACCCCTTTCCAGAGTTCAACGATAATCTCATTCGAATTGTATTGTTCATTACCAATGTTGCAAATCTATGTTTCTTCTTCTGATGCTTTCTTTATTTGCATGTTTGTACCATTCATGTGTGCACTCCAATAAAAATCTTTATATGAAAAAAAAATAAAAAAAAATTTATGCAGCACTCTGTTTAAGCAACGGTTATATCAAATAGAGCTCCAATAACCAGTTGAATTTCTGGTTGGCTATATTTTATACTCTGTGACTTTATATCTTTAGGTTCACAATGTGTAATTGCTAATTCTGACATGCTAGCGTCAAACAATTGATGTCATCATTCAGTATTCCACTACCTGATTGACACTGATGTAGCAATACGTTTCAGATACATTGTTCCAAAAAGTCGTAAGGAGATGTTTTTGTTGACCAGTATTAAACAATCCATGTGGATCACTCACCTTGGTGAGGTGTCTCTAATTATTTATCAGTTGTAACCGGCTTAATAATACCTTCAGGATAACAATAAGGAGTGTATACCACAATCAATTTTGCCTAACGTGTGCCGCAAGAACCTCAATGAATTCAATGCCATTGATCAATACCTGATTGTAGCACTCTGTTTAAACAACGGCTATATTAAATAGAGCTCCAATAACCGTTTGATCTTCTGGTGGGCTATACAACATCTAAACACCAACATTTTACACTCTGGGACTTTATATTTTTAGGCTGCAATGTGCAATCGCCAATTCTGATACGCTAGCATCAGACAATTGATGTCAATATTCAGTACTTCACCACCTGAATGACACTGATGTAGCAATACTTTCCAGATACATTGTTCCAAATAATCGTTAAGGAGGTGTTCCACCGACCAGTATTAAACAAATCTTTGTGGATCACTTATGGTTCTAATTAACTGTAACTGCCTTAACGATACCTTTTAGAGTGTGAATAAGGACTGTATACCACAATCCATTTTGCCTAACAGGTGATACGAGAACTTCAATGACTTAACGCCATTGATTAATACCTGATTTTATTCCAATCTTTTGACCATATACACCATATACCGCCTTCCATTACATTATTTTTGTTTTTGAACGATGTCCGACCTCTTGGTAAATGTTTTTTGTTTTCTGTTTTCTTGAAATTACGGTTTCCTAATAAAGGTTTTTCAATTAAGGTCCTTAGTTGTACCTCATACGGCTGTCCTTATGGTACTTGGTTCTCTGGACCTTGTTCTGTTCAGATTTCTTTTTCTTATGTTTCACACATGGATGTATATTGTCCCAAGCTCACACATGGATATATTGGCCCGCAGCTCACACATGTATGTATATTGGCCCCCAGCTCACACATGGATGTATATTGCCCCAGCTCCCACATGGTGTTGCCCCAGCTCACACATGGATGTATATTGCCCCAGCTCACACATGGATGTATATTGCCCCAGCTCACATATGGATATATATTTCCCCAGCTCACACATGGATATATATTGCCCCAGCTCACACATGGATATATATTGGCCCCCAGTTAACACATGGATGTATATTGCCCCAGCTCACACATGTATGTATATTGCCCCAGCTCACACATGGATATATATTCGCCCCCAGCTCACACATGGATGTATGTTGCCCCCAGCTCACATGGATATATTTGCCCCAGCTCACACATGGATATATATTGCCGCAGCTCACACATGGATATATTTGCCCCCAGTTCACACATGAATGTATATTGCTCCAACTCACACAGGGATATATATTGCCCCCAACTCACACATGGATATATATTGCCCCAGCTCACACATGGATATATATATTGCCCCAGCTCACACGTGGATATATATTGGCCCCCAGCTCACACATGGATGTATATTGGCCCCCAGCTTACACATGGATGTATATTGCTGCCAGCTCACACATTGATGTATATTGCCCCCAGCTCAGACATTGATGTATATTGCCCCCAGCTCACACATGGATATATTTGCCCCAGCTCACACATGGATATATATTGGCCCCCAGCTAACACATGGATGTGTATTGCCCCAGCTCACACATGGATCTATATTGCCCAAAGCTCACACATGGATATATTTGCCCCAAGCTCACAAATGAATATATTTGCCCCAGCTCACACATGGATATATATTCTCCCCCAGCTCACACATGGATGTATATTGCCCCCCGCTCACACATGGATATATTTGCCCCCAGCTCACACATGGATATATATATATATTGCCCCAGCTCACACATGGATGTATATTGGCCCCAGCTTACACATGGATGTATATTGCCGCCAGCTCACACATTGATGTATATTGCACCCAGCTCACACATTGATGTATATTGCCCCCAGCTCACACATGGATATATTTGCCCCAGCTCACACAGATATATATTGCCGCAGCTCACACATGGATATGTATTGGCCCCAGCTCACACATGGATATATATTGGCCCCCAGCTAACACATGGATGTGTATTGCCCTAGCTCACACATGGATGTATATTGCCCAAAGCTCACACATGGATATATTTGCCCAAGCTCACAAATGAATATATCCGCCCCCAGCTCACACATGGATATATATCCGCCCCCAGCTCACACATGGATGTATATTGCGCCCAGCTCACACATGGATATATTTGCCCCCAGCTCACACATGGATATATATTGCCGCAGCTCACACATGGATATATTTGCCCCCAGTTCAAACATGAATGTATATTGCCCCAACTCACACAGGGATATATATTGCCCCCAGCTCACTCATGGATCTATATTGCCCCAGCTCACACATGGTTGTATATTGCCCAAACTCACACATGGATGTATATTGCCCCAGCTCACATATGGATGTATATTCGCCCCCAGCTCACACATGGATGTATATTGCCCCCAGCTCACGCATGGATGTATATTGCCCCCAGCTCAAACATGAATGTATATTGCCCCAACTCACACAGGGATATATATTGCCCCCAGCTCACGGATATATATTGCCCCAGCTCACACATGGTTGTATATTGCCCAAGCTGACACATGGATGTATATTGCCCCAGCTCACATATGGATGTATATTGACCTCCAGCTCACATATGGATGTATATTGGCCCCCAGCTCACACATGGATGTATATTGGCCCCCAGCTCACACATGGATGTATATTGGCCCCCATTTCGCACATGGATATATATTGGCCGCTCCTCACTTGGTCCTCCCATGAGGCGCCTCACAGCATACTTCTTCCTTCCCAGCGCGTGCCGGCAAATGATGTTTCCCGGTCGCTGGTTGAAGCCCGCCAGCCGCGAACTTGCGAGATCGCAGCTGGTGGACTTCAACGAGCGGCCATGGAACATCTTTTGCCGACGTGCGCTGGGAGGAAGCAGCAGTGAGGCAAGCCTATGGCTCTCGTGCCGACAGTCGGCCCTGCGTGCCAGGTGTGGCATGCGTGCAGTAGGTTCGGCATCACTGCCCTATATGCAGAGATACAATTCTTAGTAGCAATAACAAAACAGATCAACACGGGGTTAACAAGAGACCTCTGCACGGCTATACCGCAGCAGCCCTGATCTGACAAGCCAGTCTTTTAAAGATAGCTGATCTATTCTAAATGAAAAGCTTACCTTAAAATCCATGCAGAGTCTTATGACAATTGCAGGTTGCAGGGTTCCCTTTAAATGGTACGACAAGGATGAAGAATAAGAGTAGTGAAGAGAAAAGCCAGAAGTCAGAACTAGAGCGAGAACGTCCTACAGAAATGCAGGAATCCGAACCAGGAGGGAAGTCAGACAAGCCAGAAGATCATAACCAGGGAATCGGTATAATATAAACAGCAAACCAAATACAACAATAAATAGAACTAAGAACTGAATAACAGGAAAATAAACCAAGATAATAGAGGAAACAACTAGACAGGGAAGCCAAAACCAAAGTAATAAATTGAACAAGATCTACAAACTGGGACAAACAAAACAGCAAGGAGCTCTCAGAACATAGCAGATACTGGAAACCAGGAAAGGCAAAATGACAGAGCAATGCACCATGGGCACATTGCTCTAATATAAGCAGGGCATTAGGACAAGGATCAACAGGTGAGCAGGGAGCACAGAACACGTTAACCCCTGGGCTGCAACCCAGGAAATGGCAGCAACAGAAACACAAGGGGAAAACAGGTTATAACGAATACAGAGGACAGGGCTGGAAACGTGACACGTAGAAAGCGAGACGTCACCTCCAGTCCCCCCCCCCCATCACAGTATTAAAGATCCTGCTTTCTTGTAGGTGAAGCTGAGCATCCTTTGTGAACAGGACAGGATCCTGCAGGAACTGGAGGACAAGATCCGAGCTCTTAAAGACAATAAAGTAAGCTTTGGACCTCCCTGGGTTTTGTGACTGATCGAGAGGGTCTGGGTCATGCGGGTTCGAGGTTGCTCAGGGACATTTATTTGTGTGATGCTCTGGTCTTGGAGCTCCCCGTTCCCTGGTGGCATTCTGCATTCAGTGCTGTAGCTGCTGTGATGATGCGTAGAATGATTACAATGTAGATCCGATGATCCGTTGCGGCAGCAGCTGAAACACTTGTCTGGTATTTCTCAGGGCTCCCACGTCCTATCCACATGCATCTCACAGAAGAGGACAATACATGGTCAGCGAAGCTCCATGAGTGCTGCAAAATTCTGTGTCCTACAATACATCACAGATCTGTGGCGGTGGCGCAGGACGCCGCTATGTCTGAGGATTTCTCTGCCATCTTCCTGTGTCTTTGCAGGACAAGCTGGAGACGGTTCTGGAGGTTCTGCACAGACAAATGGATCAGTACAAGGACCAACCCCAGCACACGGAGAAAATCTCTTCTCAGCAACGGCTGCTGCAAGAGGATTTAGTCCAGATTCGGGCGGAAATGTCAAAAGTGTCATCTGTAAGTATCGTGTCAGTGTTCCCAAGCCTGCAGGTCTGAGGCCGCGAGTCTCACCCCCCCACCCCGATGCTCATGTCACATGTCCTCACATTTGAGATTTGAACGTTCCAGATGCTCTTTTGCCACAAATTAGCTCCAAGTAATGTAACTGAATATCTGTGTCCTGGTCCGTAGCGTCAGGTGATGGCGCCTGGTGGAAATCTATAAATGCAGGTTTTATATCCCCTGCGCAGACACAATGTTCTCAGCTTTGGGCCCCCGGTTTTTACTTCTCTATGTGACCGACCAATCAGGTGGCTCTGGAGGAGTTTGGGTGCAGTGTGACGCTGTGACTCGCTCTTCCTGCAGGACATGGAAAACTCTTGGAACGAGTATCTAAGGCTGGAAAGTGACGTGAGCCAGTTAAGACAAAACTTACAAAAGCAAATGAAGCGCTCGCCCTCCTCTCAGGTCAGAAGGTCTAACCATCCTGCAGCCCCGTCTTTAAAAACACTCGTCACAAAATGCATCTATAGTCTGTGAATAAAAGGTGCATATGTATGACGGGGTGATGGATAGCGGGGTACTGTGTGGGGGGCGGGGTGCTGCATTTGGGTTGGCGGGTGCTGTGTGTGGATTGGCAGGGTGCCTGATGGGGGCGGGGGAGCTGCATGTGGGGGGGCAGGTGTATGCTCATGTTCTTGCCTCAGTAGACTGTTGTAGACATTGTGTGTCGGGCGGATGATCTTGCTCGTTTCTCATTGTGTGTCGGGTGGATGATCTTCCTCGTTTCTCATTGTGTGTCGGGTGGATGATCTTCCTCGTTTCTCATTGTGTGTCGGGCGGATGATCTTGCTCGTTTCTCATTGTGTGACGGGCGGATGATCTTGCTGGTTTATCATTGTGTGTCGGGCAGATGATCTTGCTCGTTTCCCATTGTGTGTCGGGCGAATGATCTTGCTTGTTTCTCATTGTGTGTCGGTTGGATGATCTTGCTCGTTTCTCATGGTGTGTCAAGTGGATGATCTTGCTCGTTTCTCATTGTGTGTCGGGTGGATTTTCTTGCTCGTTTATCATTGTGTGTCGGGCGGATGATCTTGCTCGTTTCTCATTGGGTGTCGGGTGGATGATCTTGTTTCTCATTGTGTGTCGGGTGGATGATCTTGCTCGTTTATCGTTGTGTGTCAAGTGGATGATCTTGCTCGTTTATCGTTGTGTGTCGGGTGGATGATCTTGCTCGTTTATCATTGTGTGTCGGGTGGATGATCTTGCTCGTTTATCATTGTGTGTCGGTTGGATGATCTTGCTCGTTTCTCATGGTGTGTCAAGTGGATGATCTTGCTCGTTTCTCATTGTGTGTCGGGCGAATGATCTTGCTTGTTTCTCATTGTGTGTCGGTTGGATGATCTTGCTCGTTTCTCATGGTGTGTCAAGTGGATGATCTTGCTCGTTTCTCATTGTGTGTCGGGTGGATTTTCTTGCTCGTTTATCATTGTGTGTCGGGCGGATGATCTTGCTCGTTTCTCATTGGGTGTCGGGTGGATGATCTTGTTTCTCATTGTGTGTCGGGTGGATGATCTTGTTTCTCATTGTGTGTCGGGTGGATGATCTTGCTGGTTTATCATTGTGTGTCGGGCGGATGATCTTGCTCGTTTCTCATTGTGTGTCAGGTGAATGATCTTGTTTGTTTCTCATTGTGTGTCGGGTGGATGATCTTGCTCGTTTCTCATTGTGTGTCAAGTGGATGATCTTGCTTGTTTCTCATTGTGTGTCGGTTGGATGATCTTGCTCGTTTCTCATGGTGTGTCAAGTGGATGATCTTGCTCGTTTCTCATTGTGTGTCGGGTGGATTTTCTTGCTCGTTTCTCATTGTGTGTCGGGTGGATTTTCTTGCTCGTTTATCATTGTGTGTCGGGCGGATGATCTTGCTCGTTTCTCATTGGGTGTCGGGCGGATGATCTTGTTTCTCATTGTGTGTCGGGTGGATGATCTTGCTCGTTTATCGTTGTGTGTCAAGTGGATGATCTTGCTCGTTTATCGTTGTGTGTCGGGTGGATGATCTTGCTCGTTTATCGTTGTGTGTCGGGTGGATGATCTTGCTCGTTTATCATTGTGTGTCGGGCGGATGATCTTGCTCGTTTATCATTGTGTGTCGGGCGGATGATCTTGCTCGTTTATCATTGTGTGTCGGGCGAATGATCTTGCTCGTTTATCATTGTGTGTCGGGCGGATGATCATGCTCGTTTATCATTGTGTGTCGGGCGGATGATCTTGCTCGTTTATCATTGTGTGTCGGGCGGATGATCTTGCTCGTTTCTCTATGAGGTCTATTCACTTAAAGTGAAACTATGGAGAATTGGCAGAAGGGAACAATCTAGACCAAATAGCCGATTTGGAAAGTGAGATAAATGGGAGAATTTCTGATTTGGCTATTTTGACCTAGAATTACTAAATTTTCCTATTCCATGACGGAAAGTTAGAATTTTAATAATGACTCGGAAGCGAGTATTTGCTTCTCTTTCTTACAATTTATTTAACAGCCGCAAGAAAAGTGACACTTATAAAAAAAAGTGACCACTTTTAAAACAAAATACATATAATCCAGTCCATTTAAAGCGCTCCCTTAGTCCATAATCCTTTGCGGTCCTCTTCTATATAAGGCAGCGCGAACCGGAAGTATCCCTCTTTCTTGGCTGCGGAACTGGCCAAATTCAGATGATGAGACACTTGAAGCGAAGGATGAAAACCAAACGAATTCCATTCAGACGAAGGGGTAAATGAAGTCGCTCAGAAGGCTGGAAGAAAGCAGAAACATGAGCGAGGCATTAATCAAAGTTCCGTAACTGATATTTATAACCGAGGACGGAACAGAACCACGGAATCAATGTGACTAGGGTAAAGTCTTTATTGAGTAATCATGGATGAAAAATCCTGTGACAAAATATAATCGGAAGAACATAACAGAATATATAATCTTTATTGACAGTCATGTGAAGTACAATAATACATATAGTAGGGTGGGATGGCATTATTAAAATTCTAACTTTCCGTCATGGAATAGGAAAATTTAGTAATTTTACGTCATGGACTCAGAGGCTCCTATTTGCATGTTCAAAGCCCTTCTATAATCGGAGTAGACCAATGTGGAATGCTTTTTAGATAGTAGTTGCGGAGGGTGGATTCCCGGGACCAATCTGCGCCCGCATTAGATCCTCCATACGACAACCTAAGGAGACTGCTGAGGAAGCCATAGCACTCCGAGTAGAGTGTGCTCCGAAGTAAGAAATATAAATTCAGGCCAACTCCATGAGCCATTTCATCCATCGTGCTAATGACGCAGAGGTTACTGGGTTATGAGGATTTCTGAATGATAGGAACAGGGGTGATACACCTGGAGATCGGAAACTCAAAGTTCGGGTCTCATATTCCTGAAGACAACGAACCGGACATAACAGTAAATGATCGGGAATGTTAGGGTAAAACACTGAAACAATACACGTTTTTGTTCGCCTTGAAACCTTAAACTCAACTCCTTCAGGGGTGAAAGAACGTGATGGGTAATCTAAGGCACGTACGTCCCCTACACGTTTAAAAGAAAATAGGCATAACAACATCACCATTTTCGCTGATAATTGACGTAGGGACAAATCCGTATTATCTGGCCAAGTTTCTATGAAACGTAATATCACCGAGACATCCCACGTAGAGGAGTACTGAGCGGTGGGAGGTCTAGACAGACGGATAGCCTTTAATAGACGACAAACTATTTGGTGGCGACCTACCAGGACCCCCTGAAAACCTACATGTGAGGCCAATATAGCCGATCTAACTACATTGATGGAGCGATATGCCCTACCTTCATGAAACAAATCAGAAAGATATTCTAAAATCGAGGTCACAGGTGCCGAAAAGGGATCCACTTGTTGTCCCAAGCACCAGCTATCCCAAGCTTGCCAGGCCGGTCCATAGGAAGAACGTGTTCCTGGAGCCCAAGCTTCCATGAGCAAGGTTCTAGTTCTGATCGAAATTCCCGGGAGAGAATTCATTCCCCCAAAACTAACCATGCTACTAGACGGTATTGACCCTGCCGAAATAAGGGATGTGACTGCCCCTCCGTGTTCAGGAGTAACTCTGGATGGGCCGGGAGGAGATGAGGGAAGTCTATCGAAAGTTCTAACAGGGAGGGAAACCATGGTTGACCTCTCCAAAGTGGTGTGATCAATACTATTGTGGCTTGTTGAGATTGCAGATGAAATATTGTGCGTGGTTTCATGGCAAATGGGGGAAATGCGTAATGTCGTACTTTCGGCCAACGTTGGAGAAAAGCGTCCGTCGCTAGAGCTTCTGGGTCTGGGCGCAAACTGTAAAATCTCGGTCTTGATGAGTGTTCAGTCTGGATGCGAAGAGGTCTATGTCCAGTGGGCCCCAAAGAGATACAAGTCTGTTGTAAATCACTGAGAGCAGCCTCCAATCCCCGGAATCCACCATATGCCTGGAATTCCAATCCGCTATGGTGTTCGTGAGTCCCGGTATGAACAGAGCTGTTACTGTTAAGTCGTTGGGAAAAGAGTGATCCCAGAATTTCGATGCCATGGTTGTGAGTAACTCCGATCTCGGGCTTCCCAAGCAATTGATACTGCGGATAGGTTGTCCATCTTGAGCAGGATGGAAAGTTTCTGGTGATCCTTGGTGAAACACTGGACAGCAAAGAGACCTGCCAGGAGCTCTAGGCAGTTGATATGAAGTGACTTCTCCTTCGTCGACCAACGACCCCGTGTCTCCATGGAACCGCATCGCACTCCTCAAGCCATGTGGGAGACGGAGGGATTAGGGGTTTCCCGTTCCAAAACTGGAGGTTCTGGGTCCACCACTCTAGATCCATACAGGCATCGTTGGAAAGGGTCACCATCGCCGAATAGGGAATTTGGTTGCGGAGAAAACGGGCCTTCAAGCGTTGGAGGGCCCGATAGTGTAATGGAGCTGGGGGAACTGCCAATCGAGTGGCAGCAAGGAGACCTATCATCCTGGCTAGACAGCGTAACGTGATCTGATCTTTCCGAAGTAGAGTCCGAGCTTTCTTGGGAATCGATATCCTCTTCATTGGAGGTAGACTCAGACATTGCATTCGAATTGACCATGAGGCCCAGAAATTCCAGGTAGCGGGAGGGTACCATCTGCGATTTCTCTGTGTTGATAAGGAAACCCAGGTTTTGAAGCGTGTCTGATGTCCACTGAAGGTGAGTGAGGAGAAGCGACCTGGATTCCGCCATCAACAGGATATCGTCTAGATAGATCACTAGACGAACACCTCTTTCCCGAAGGATTGTCACTACTGGTCGTAGCAGTTTTGTGAAACACCATGGAGCTGATGTGAGACCGAATGGTAGGCAAACGAATCTCCACATCGACTCCTGCCATTTGAATCGTAGGAAGTCTCTGGAGGATTGAGCCATTGGCACTGATAGGTATGATCCCTCCGGTCTATCTTGGCAAGCCAATCCCCCAGATGTAATATGTCTTTTAATGTGTGAAAGCCCTCCATCTTGAAGTGGAGATACTGAACATGTGAGTTGAGGTCGCGTAAGTTTATAACTGGTCTTTGACCTCCTTTTTTTGGGACTAGAAACACATTGCTGACAAAACCGTCCAGTTCTTTGGGGGCTTGTTCTATAGCCCCTTTCTGGTACAGTTCCTCCACCTCCTTGTCCACCAACAGCCCTCCCTCTGCTGATAGATGGATTGGAGAGGAGGTGGAGGATTCTTTTGAGACGGTTGGGATATGAATTTTATTTTGAAACCCCGTACAGTGTCCAGAATCCATGGATCTGATGTCAGTGTCTGCCAGTTGTGTAGGAAAAGTGTGATACGACCCCCTCCCTGGATGTGAAATGGGAGAGAGGATAGGGGACCTACCTTGTCGACGTCTGCCACGGAAAGAACCTCTGGATCCTCTGAAGGCACGAGCACGCCAGGGGAGGGTGCGGGAGGGGAAAAAACGATTCGGATCCTAGGTAATCGTTACTGGGGCTGGAGAGCGAGACACTGGATGAACAGTTCCTCGTCGGCCGGCAGAGCGCCCCCTGTATCCACCGGCCCGGCCATAAACACGCCTACGAAAGACCTTTAAAGAAGTGGACACTCTGTCAATGTTAGTAAAGGCATTGGCTTGTGTTCCCATATTTTTAACATAATCCGCACCAAAAAGGAGGCGCTGTGCGGAACTGCCTAAATCTGTGTCAGCGATGGCTGAAAATTGTGGGTCTATTTTTAAAAGAATTGATTTTCGTCGTACAGCAGCAAGAGCTGCATTAGCGTTTCCAAAAAACAGAGGGCCCTTTGGACCCAATTTCGTACCAGGAGAGGGTTAAGTAGTGTTTCATTTTCTTTAGCCTCTTCCGCCGCCTCAAATAAATTTACTAGGGGACCCTGCATATCAAGGGATTTATCCTCACAGGATCGCAAGGCAAAATCAAGGCCCGCCTTTGGTGACCAACCACGTTTTACAATAATGTCGACCATCTTGGGGTCAACAACAGGGGTGACACATGTTTTGCCCTTAGTAGTTGGGCGCAGGCATTCAGCCTTCATACTTTGGCGGGTAGCCTTATCAAGTGGTTTTCTCACATGGGCATCCACCCATCTCTCAACATGTGGCCTTGGGGTCCACGCAATGGACTGAGGGTGGGTTAGATCCTCGGGGCAGAAAAGAGGATCACCCTGGGGGTCATAAATAACATCCTTGTCCTCATCATAATAATAGCCCTTCTGCGTCATCATACCAGAGGTCATCCTCAGGTGCCTGTATGGTTAATTCATCCTCATATTGAGGGTCACCGCTACGTGGTTCTGCAACCACTAATTCAGTCCCTGTAACCTCTTCAGGGTTTAATCTTAATTTTTTAGGGACAGTCGCCAACTGCGGCCGGTGAACTTGGGCTCTTTTCCGAGTTGGGGGCTCGGTATTAGCATGTGGCAGTGTTGCAGAGTTGCCAGCTCCTCTATGCAGGTGCTTGGTTTTACGCACCACTTTTTTACCCGTTATGCGGGTTGGTATAGGGTCTTTTGAGGTACTTGGCTGGGCGGCCGGTAGGCCTGAGTATTCGGCAGGAAGAGTTAGGGAAGGTAGTGTTTTAATAATCGAAATTACTTCTCCTGAGGAACGGTGTAAGTCCAGGGACAGTTCAGACACCGCTGTCTTTACTGCGGTATTAATGGAAGCTTGTATTGAGTTATCAATTGTGGGAATTAAAATAGGTGGGGGTGGGTCCAGGGGCTGGGGTTGGAGTGACTCTAAAGCCTCCTCAAAAACTGGTTTTGGTTTTTGTGGGTTGTCCTCGGAGCTGAGCTGACGAGGAAATGGGCAGCAACAAAATGGCGCAAAATTACTTAAATCAATAAAGAGAAACAATTGAAGGGGCAGCCCCAAGGTGTGAGCCGGGACCACCCCAAGCAATGCAAGCGTGCTGAAATAAAACTTTACGCAGCGCTACACAGAGATACGTATCTGCAGCCGCAAGAAAGAGGGATACTTCCGGTTCGCGCTGCCTTATATAGAAGAGGACCGCAAAGGATTATGGACTAAGGGAGCGCTGTATATGGACTGGATTATATGTATTTTGATTTAAAAGAGGTCACTTTCCTTGCGGCTGTTAAATAAGAAAGAGAGAATTGTAAGAAAGAGAAGCAAATAGGAGCCTCTGAGTCCATGACTTAAAATTTTCACTTCTCCAGTCATTCTCCTGAGTTTCACCTTTAGTGAATAGATCTCACTGTGTCTTGCTCGTCTCTCATTGTGTCGCTCTTCGCTCCTCGCTCCAGGAAAAGACTCAGATGCAGAAAGATTTGTGGAGAATCGAAGACGTCACCGCTGGCCTTAGCGCAAACAAACTCAACTACAGCGCTCTGGTAGAATCCTTCAAAAATCCAGGTAATAATGCCCTGATCTATTACCCCACAAGATATACCCGTTGTTTACCCCACCTATTCCCCAACATGACCCCATGTAATACCCCACCTATTCCCCAACACGACCCCATGTAATACCCCACCTATTCCCCAACACGACCCCATGTAATACCCCACCTATTCCCCAACACGACCCCATGTAATACCCCACCTATTCCCCAACATGACCCCATGTAATACCCCACCTATTCACCAACATGACCCCATGTAATACCCCACCTATTCACCAACACGACCCCATGTAATACCCCACCTATTCCCCAACACGACCCCATGTAATACCCCACCTATTCACCAACATGACCCCATGTAATACCCCACCTATTCCCCAACATGACCCCATGTAATACCCCACCTATTCACCAACATGACCCCATATAATACCCCACCTATTCCCCAACATGACCCCATGTAATACCCCACCTATTCCCCAACATGACCCCATATAATACCCCACCTATTCCCCAACATGACCCCATGTAATACCCCACCTATTCCCCAACATGACCCCATATAATACCCCAACTATTCCCCAACATGACCCCATATACCTCACCTATTCCCCAACATGACCCCATATAATACCCCACCTATTCCCCAACATGACCCCGTGTAATTCCCCAACATGATCCCATATAATACCCCAACTATTCCCCAACATGACCCCATATAATACCCCAACTATTCCCCTACATGACCCCATATAATACCCCACCTATTCCCCAACATGACCCCATGTAATACCCACCTATTCCCCAACATGACCCCATGTAATACCCCACCTATTTCCCAACATGACCCCATGTAATACCCACCTATTCCCCTACATGACCCCATGTAATACCCCACCTATTCCCCAACATGACCCCGTATAATACCCCACCTATTCCCCAACATGACCCCGTATAATACCCCACCTATTCCCCAACATGACCCCATATAATACCCCACCTATTCCCCAACATGACCCCATGTAATACCCACCTATTCCCCTACATGACCCCATGTAATACCCCACCTATTCCCCAACATGACCCCATATAATACCCCAACTATTCCCCTACATGACCCCATATAATACCCCACCTATTCCCCAACATGACCCCATGTAATACCCACCTATTCCCCAACATGACCCCATGTAATACCCCACCTATTTCCCAACATGACCCCATGTAATACCCACCTATTCCCCTACATGACCCCATGTAATACCCACCTATTCCCCACCATGACCCCATGTAATACCCAACCTATTCCCCACCATGACCCCATGTAATACCCAACCTATTCCCCACCATGACCCCATGTAATACCCAACCTATTCCCCAAGACAACCCCATGTAATACCCCACCTATTCCCCAACATGACCCCATGTAATACCCCACCTATTCCCCAACATGACCCCATATAATACCCCACCTATTCCCCAACATGACCCCGTGTAATACCCCACCTATTCCCCAACATGACCCCGTGTAATACCCCACCTATTCCCCAACATCACCCCATGTAATACCCCACCTATTCCCCTACATGACCCCATGTAATACCCCACCTATTCCCCAACACGACCCCATGTAATACCCCACCTATTCCCCAACATCATCCCATGTAATACCCCACCTATTCCCCAACATGACCCCATGTAATACCCCACCTATTCCCCAACACGACCCCATGTAATACCCCACCTATTCCCCAACATCATCCCATGTAATACCCCACCTATTCCCCAACATGACCCCATGTAATACCCCACCTATTCCCCAACATGACTCCATATAATACCCCACCTATTCCCCAACACGACCCCATGTAATACCCCACCTATTCCCCAACATCATCCCATGTAATACCCCACCTATTCCCCAACACCACCCCATGTAATACCCCACCTATTCCCCAACATGACCCTATGTAATACCCCACCTATTCCCCAACATGAACCCGTGTAATACCCCACCTATTCCCCAACATGACCCTATGTAATACCCCACCTATTCCCCAACAGGACCCCATGTAATACCCCACCTAGTCCCCAACATGACCCCATGTAATACCCCACATATTCCCCAACATGACCCCATGTAATACCCCACCTAGTCCCCAACATGAACCCGTGTAATACCCCACCTATTCCCCAACAGGACCCCATGTAATACCCCACCTATTCCCCAACACGACCCCATGTAATACCCCACCTATTCCCCAACACCACCCCATGTAATACCCCACCTATTCCCCAACATGACCCTATGTAATACCCCACCTATTCCCCAACATGAACCCGTGTAATACCCCACCTATTCCCCAACATGACCCTATGTAATACCCCACCTAGTCCCCAACATGACCCCATGTAATACCCCACATATTCCCCAACATGACCCCATGTAATACCTCACCTAGTCCCCAACATGACCCCATGTAATACCCCACCTATTCACCAACATGACCCCATGTAATACCCCACCTATTCCCCAACACGACCCCATGTAATACCCCACCTATTCCCCAACACGACCCCATGTAATACCCCACCTATTCCCCAACACGACCCCATGTAATACCCCACCTATTCCCCAACATGACCCCATGTAATACCCCACCTATTCCCCACCATGACCCCATGTAATACCCAACCTATTCCCCACCATGACCCCATGTAATACCCAACCTATTCCCCAACACAACCCCATGTAATACCCCACCTATTCCCCAACATGACCCCATGTAATACCCCACCTATTCCCCAACATCACCCCATGTAATACCCCACCTATTCCCCAAGACAACCCCATGTAATACCCCACCTATTCCCCAACATGACCCCGTGTAATACCCCACCTATTCCCCAACATGACCCCGTGTAATACCCCACCTATTCCCCAACATCACCCCATGTAATACCCCACCTATTCCCCTACATGACCCCATGTAATACCCCACCTATTCCCCAACATGACCCCATGTAATACCCCACCTATTCCCCTACATGACCCCATGTATTACCCCACCTATTCGCCAACACGACCCCGTGTAATACCCCACCTATTCCCCTACATGACCCCGTGTAATACCCCACCTATTCCCCTACATGACCCCATGTAATACCCCACCTATTCACCAACATGACCCAATGTAATACCCCACCTATTCCCCTACATGACCCCATGTAATACCCCACCTATTCCCCAACATGACCCAATGTAATACCCCACCTATTCCCCTACATGACCCCATGTATTACCCCACCTATTCCCCAACACGACCCCGTGTAATACCCCACCTATTCCCCTACATGACCCCATGTAATACCCCACCTATTCCCCAACATGACCCCATGTAATACCCCTCCTATTCCCCAACATGACCCCATGTAATACCCCACCTATACCCCAACATGACCCCATGTAATACCCCACCTATTCCCCAACATGACCCCATGTAATACCCCTCCTATTCCCCAACATGACCCCATGTAATACCCCACCTATACCCCAACATGACCCCATATAATACCCCACATTTCATAAGCAATGTTTTCACGTAATGCTCTGGAAGTGATCTGGGACCCGTTTGATGAGATTTCAGGTTTTACATTGTGAGATTGATGATAATGCTCTTATTTCCTGTAATTCCCTGATTTCTGTAATATGTGATGTGAAATCGAAACCTTATTAAAAAGATGGAGATTATTATGTTTTAAATTCTTTACTGAAACCCCTGACAGCAAAGCGAAAATAATCATTATTGAGTTCAGGTTCCCTTTCAATGTGATTAAAAGGTTCTGACACGTCCAGGGGCCATAAATGCCAGTTCTATGTTCATGGCCGAGTAGGTGCGCGTAATCAGGGCCCAGCGGACGAGCGGCGCGTGTATCCAGGGCCCAGTGGACGAGCGGCGCATTTATCCAGTGCCCAGCGGACGAGCGGCGCGTGTATCCAGGGCCCAGCAGATGAGCGGCGCGTGTATTCAGGGCCCAGCGGACGAGCGGCGCGTGTATCCAGGGCCCAGCGGACGAGCGGCGCATTTATCCAGTGCCCAGCGGACGAGCGGCGCGTGTATCCAGGGCCCAGCAGATGAGCGGCGCGTGTCTCCAGGGCCCAGCATATGAGCGGCGCGTGTATTCTGGGCCCAGCGGACGAGCGGCGCTTGTATCCAGGGACGAGCGGTGCGTGTATCCAGGGACGAGCGGTGCGTGTATCCAGGGACGAGCGGTGCGTGTATCCAGGGACGAGCGGCGCGTGTATCCAGGGACGAGCGGCGCGTATATCCAGGGACGAGCGGCGCGTGTATCCAGGGACGAGCGGCGCGTGTATCCAGGGACGAGCGGCGAGTGTATCCAGGGACGAGCGGCGCGTATATCCAGGGACGAGCGGCGCCTGTATCCAGGGCCCAGCGGATGAGCGGCGCGTGTATCCAGGGCCCAGCGGATGAGCGGCGCGTGTATCCAGGGCCCAGCGGATGAGCGGCGCGTGTGTCCAGGGCCCAACGGACGAGCGGCGCATGTATCCAGGGCCCAGCAGACGAGCGGCGCGTGTATCCGGGGCCCAGCGGACGAGCGCCGCGTGTATTTAGGGCCCAGCAGATGAGCGGCGCGTGTATCCAGGGACGAGCGGCGCGTGTATCCAGGGACGAGCGGCGCGTGTATCCAGGGACGAGTGGCGCGTGTATCCAGGGACGAGCGGCGGCGAGTGTATCCAGGGCCCAGAAGACGAGCGCTGCGTGTATCCAGTGCCCGGTGGACAAGCGCCGCGTGTATCCAGGGGCCCAGCGGACAAGCGCTGCGTCTAGCCAGGGCCCAGCGGACGAGCGCCGCATGTATCCAGGGACAAGCGGCGCGTGTATCCAGGGCCCAGCGGACAAGCGGCGCATTTATCCAGTGCCCAGCGGACGAGCGGCACGTGTATCCAGGGCCCAGCAGATGAGCGGCGCGTGTCTCCAGGGCCCAGCATATGAGCGGCGCGTGTATTCAGGGCCCAGCGGACGAGCGGCGCTTGTATCCAGGGACGAGCGGTGCGTGTATCCAGGGACGAGCGGTGCGTGTATCCAGGGACGAGCGGTGCGTGTATCCAGGGACGAGCGGCGCGTGTATCCAGGGACGAGCGGCGCGTGTATCCAGGGACGAGCGGCGCGTGTATCCAGGGACGAGCGGCGAGTGTATCCAGGGACGAGCGGCGAGTGTATCCAGGGACGAGCGGCGCGTATATCCAGGGACGAGCGGCGCGTGTATCCAGGGCCCAGCGGATGAGCGGCGCGTGTATCCAGGGCCCAGCGGATGAGCGGCGCGTGTATCCAGGGCCCAACAGACGAGCGGCGCATGTATCCAGGGCCCAGCGGACGAGCGGCGCGTGTATCCGGGGCCCAGCGGACGAGCGCCGCGTGTATCCAGGGCCCAGCAGATGAGCGGCGCGTGTATCCAGGGACGAGCGGCGCGTGTATCCAGGGACGAGTGACGCGTGTATCCAGGGACGAGCGGCGGCGAGTGTATCCAGGGCCCAGCGGACGAGCGCTGCGTGTATCCAGTGCCCGGTGGACAAGCGCCGCGTGTATCCAGGGGCCCAGCGGACAAGCGCTGCGTCTAGCCAGGGCCCAGCGGACGAGCGCCGCATGTATCCAGGGCCCAGCGGACGAGCGCCTCGTGTATCCAGGGCCCAGCGGCCGAGTGCCGCGTGTATCCAGGGCCCAGCGGGCAAGCGCCGCGTGTATCCAGGGCCCAGCGGACGAGCGCCGCGTGTATCCAGGGCCCAGCGGGCGAGCGCCGCGTGTATCCAGGGCCCAGCGGATGAGCGGCGCTTGTATCCAGGGCCCAGCGGACGAGCGCCGCGTGTATCCAGGGCCCAGCGGGCGAGCGCCACGTGTATCCAGGGCCCAGCGGGCGAGCGCCACGTGTATCCAGGGCCCAGCGGACGAGCGCCGCGTGTATCCAGGGCCCAGCGGACAAGCGCCGCGTGTATCCAGGGCCCAGCGGGCGAGCACCGCGTGTATCCAGGGCCCAGCGGGCGAGCGCCGCGTGTATCCAGGTTAGACATTCAAAAGTTAAACACGCCCCAGCATTTCCATGCTGAAGAGCTGTCCAATAGTGTAACAGTGCGCTATGGCGCTTACCCTGGAAAAGCTTTGTTTGGATCCTTTTGGACAGATTACTAGATACAGAAAGCAATAAAGATTATGTGACCTGATCTCCCAGGGAGTAAATGGACAGGCCTGAGTAGCACCTAAGCTCCATTAGTTTCGAGACCAAAAGATCGCTTAATGCAAACACGAAAACTGTATGTAAACCGATACAATGACGTGATTCAAGAACAATGTGGTCATAGATATAATACAGTTTGCTGATATCAATGGTCGTGATACATGACGCACATACAGCAGAGGCAACACCCTTAAACTTGTTCACAAGCATACAGAGTAGGAACTCACTGAGTTCAGCAGCCTGCAGGGCAGGCCTACAATCAGATTGGATTCTGTATATCGAGTTGGTATACACAGATGCTTGAAGGAAAATATATATTCAGCAACCTGCAGGGCAGGGCTCTAATCGTACAACTTAGTCAAAGCTTAAACCAGCAAGGACATACAATAAACAACAGGATGCCTTGCGATTAGGACTCACACCAGATGTAGCAAACAGCAACCATAAACCATACCGCAAAACATGAACATAAAAACCAAACCGTTCAGGGAAAAGCACAATATGGATAAGCAAGAGAATCGTCAATAGGGATAGCTGGGTCAAAACGTATACAGGGTCCTCGTACAAAAACAGGTCAGCAACGGAGTATCAAAATTGAGTATAGCAAGATAGCAGGCGATGCAGGAACTTTACTCCACGTCAGGGCAAGGAGCAGCTCCTCTCACCCTGCTTTAAAGGCTGGTGGCTCATCATTATGCCAAGCCCCTCAGATGCCGATCTGCCAGCTTTAACTACCGGCAACCGGCCAGCCAGCGATGCCGCAGGGGCCGAAGACGTAACAAATTGCCTCCCCCTACCCACACACACCTGCCCTGTCTACTAACAAAGAAGAATGGAACAGCTGGAGAGATCTGGTTAACCTCCCTGGTGGTATTCCCAAGTGTGGCTCGGGGTTAAATTTCAATGCTGAAAGCGGTAACCTTGAGCCACACTCGGGCTGGATACATACCAGTCCCTGCGCTCCCTCACAGACCTCCCGCAGTCACCTCCGGCTGATCACGGAGTCCTGCTCCCGGGTTCCCGTCGCGTGAAGGGCTACCGCTTTCAGCATTGAAATTTAACCCCGAGCCACACTCGGGATACTGCCAGGGACGAGCGGCGCGTGTATCCAGGGACGAGCGGCGCGTGTATCCGGGGACGAGCGGCGAGTGTATCCAGTGTGTATCCAGTATCGGTGTATTAATGCACCGATTTTGACATCAGAGCAGATCAGAGCAAATGGTTACATACAGATTGCACATTGGGGAAACAGCATAGTATATCCCACACAACACTCTACCCTAAATGCAGGGGAAATGAAATTTAAGAAAATTAAACGCAAATAAACATTGTGGCGGCCGTTCCGTCACAAGGGGGAATTTGTGACACTGGGAAGGCTTGGTTCCGTCACACTACTATACACTGCTTTACGCAGCATAGTGCTTTCTGGTGTAGATGTAAAGCTGTGTTCTACAAAGAGCTGGACATAAAGGCAAAGCTGCTGCACATGCAGTGCATTATGTTTCTACTGCAGAATAAATCCTGTACATAGTCGATACTTATAATGCACTGACTGCGCCAGAGAGCACCCAATGTCTGGTCAGGTAGCAATGACTATAACAGGGAGCACACAATCTCTGGTCGGGTAGAAACATAGAAACATCGAAAAATGTCGGCAGATAAGAACCTTTCGGCCCATCTAGTCGCCCCAATTACATGGATACTTTACCTGGATTTATCTTTTGTTTAGGATAGCCTTATGCCTATCCCATGCCTGCTTAAATTCAATTACTGTTTTGGCCTCTACCACTTCAACTGGAAGACTGTTCCATGTATCCACCACCCTCTCAGTAAAATAATGCTTCCTGATGTTACTTTTAAACCTTTGCCCCTCTAATCTAAGACTATGTCCTCTTGTTTTGCTATTTTGTTTCCTTTTAAATATACTCCCTTCCTCTACCTTGTGGATTCCCTTTACGTATTTAAATGTTTCTATCATATCTCCTCGTCTCGTCTTTTTTCCAAGCTGTACATGTTAAGATCATTAAGCCTTTCCTGGTAACTTTTCTCCTTCAAGCCGTACACCATTTTAGTAGCCCTTCTCTGAACTCTCTCTAAGATGTCTATATCCTTCTGGAGATACGGTCTCCAGTACTGCACACAGTACTCCAAGTGAGGTCTCACCAGTGCTCTGTACAGTGGCATGAGCACTTCCCTTTTCCTACTGCTAATACAGGCTCTCCCTACACAACCAAGCATTCTGCAGCATTTCCTGCTGCTCTATTACATTGACGACTTACCCTTAGATCCTCTGAAATAATGACCCCTAAATCCCTTTCGTCAGATGTTGAGGTTAGGACTGTATCAATATTCTATATTCAGCCCTTGGGTTTTTACGTCCCAGGTGCATTATCTTGCACTTATCCACATTAAAACTCAATTGCCACAACTCCGACCATTTTTTTAGTTTACCTAAATCATTTGTCATTTGGCTGATCCCTCCAGGAACGTCAACCCTGTTGAAAATCTTTGTGTCATCAGCAAAAAGACATACTTTTCCATTAATACCTTCTGCAATATCACTAATAAAAATATTAAAGAGAATGGGTCCAAGTACTGACCCCTGAGGTACCCCACTGGTAACAAGACCTTGTGCCGAATAAACTCCATTTACCACAACCCTGTCTGTCACTCAGCCACTGCCTAATCCAGTCAACAATATTGGAATCTAAGCTCAAAGATTGCAATTTATTGATAAGCCTTCTATGCGGAACAGTATCAAAAGCCTTACTGAAATCTAAATAAGCAATGTCTACTGCACCACCTGTGTCTATTTTTTTGTTACCCAATCAAAAAATTCAATAAGATTAGTTTGGCATGATCTCCCTGAGGTAAACCCATGTTGTTTCTGATCCTGTAATCTATGTGTTTTTAGATGTTCAACAATCCTTTCCTTTAACATGGTTTCCATTAATTTCCCCACTACTGACGTAAGACTAACTGGCCTATAGTTCCCCGATTCCTCCCTTCTACCCTTCTTGTAAATGGGCACAACATTTGCTAATTTCCAGTCTTCTGGGACGACTCCCGTTAACAAGGATTGGTTAAATAAATCTGTTAATGGTTTTGCTATTACATCACTGAGCTCTTTTAATAATTTAGGGTGGATCCCATCAGGCCCATTGACTTATTTGTCTTTACTTTAGACAGCTGCTGTAGAACCTCCTCCTCTGTAAACTGATATGTAAATGTCTCTTTAGTGTTCTCTCCTAACTGAGGTCCCTTTCCTTCCTTTTCTTCTGCAAAGACTGAACAAAAATATTCATTGAGGCAGTCAGCGAGACTTTTATCCTCTTCTACATACCTTCCTTCCTTTGTTTTTAATCTAACTATTCCTTGTTTTACTTTTCTTTTCTCGTTTATGTATCTAAAAAATGTTTTGTCCCCCTTTTTTACTGACTGAGCTATTTTCTCTTCTGCGTGTGCTTTGGAAGCTCTTATAAATTGCTTTGCCTCTTTCTGCCTAATCTTATAGGTTTGCCTATCTTCTTCACTCTGAGTTGTTTTATAATTATTGAATGCTGTCTTTTTGTTCTTCACTATTTTGGCCACTTCTGCAGAGTACCACAGTGGTTTCTTCCCTTTTTTGTTTTTGCTAACAAGCCGAATGCAATTTCCTGTGGCCTTCAATAATGCTTCCTTTTAATTAAATAATCCCATTTCTCCTGGACTCCCTTTAAACTCCTCCAGTCTGATAATGACTCCTTCACACAAAATCTCATTTTAGAAAAATCTGTTTTTTTAAAGTCTAAAACTTTCGTTCTTGTGTGGTGCGGCTCCATCCCTGTTGTTATATTAAACCATACTGACTGGTGATCACTAGATCCCAAATTTTCACCTACAACAACGTCCGATACCAAACCTCCATTTGTGAGTATTAAATCCAATAGCACTGATGGCCCTGGTAACGCAGGAGCTGAATAGAACAAGCGTTCAACCTAGTGGACATCTTCCCCTATAAGGTGTTGTCGCGTTTCGCACTTTGTTACTTTTTACCTTTTGTGTTCAGACTCCTTCAGTTGCCCATCTGAGGCAAGGATCTCAAACGCTTCTCCCCCCCTCCAATTGTTCCTGAACCAAAATTCCCATAATTCTCTGTTCATTATTGCATTCAATGAATACTGGGAATTGGCCACGCCTATAATTAATACCCTGGGGTGTCTACTTTCCAGAACTATATACCTTCTAGCAGCAGCTTTTTGTTTATTGACATCTGTTTCAAGCAATGTTTAGGTTTTATCTTTTAAATCCATGGGTTAAAATGTGCGCGTTATTACTTCTGTAAAGGTGCCAGGAGAATTCCTAAAACCAGTAAGTTCATCATTTTGGGGTATTTGTATGTAGCTGTGCCAGCAAGAACATGTTAAGAAATGCAAAAAAAAATGGGTACAGCACCCTCCAATCTCTCTCAAAGTCTCTGTGTTCAGATGGATTTGTCACATATTCTCTGTGGAATGTTCAGACACAGAATAAATAAATAAGATAAAACAATTGGTGCAGCGCGTTTCACTGGTTCTCAATATATAGGTCTCAAAATTGTAAACTTACAAACAAAGAGCCCAGATAAACGGCTCTAGTATTATTCGCCTTCTAGGTATTTTTTCTTCTCTTACAGGCTCCTATACAACCTGTTACGATATTCTAGTAACCTGTTAGGATACTCTACTCTAGTGCCTGTAAGAGAAGAAAAAATACCCTGAAGGCGAATAATACTAGAGCCGGTCATCTGGGCTCTTTGCTTGTAAGTTTACAATTTTGAGACCTATATATTGAGAACCAGTGAAACGCGCTGCACCAATTGTTTTATCTCATTTATTTATTCTGTGTCTGAACATTCCACAGAGAATATGTGACAAATCCATCTCAACACAGAGACTTTGACAGAGATTGGAGGGCGCTGTACCCATTTTTTTTAACTTATTGGGACTGTAAGGTTTGAATATCTGGTTTCATTGGAGAAACCACCAAGAGGGGACATAGCGACGTCGTAAGGTATTGTGAGGGGATTGTTGTTTTGGTGTGACGCTCCACTTTTTCTCTTCCAATATGTTAAGAAATGCGTCCATTAAAAGGCTTTACTGTCGG
>RXON01002819.1:0-61090 GCA_009667805.1 Leptobrachium leishanense | reverse complement strand
TATATATAGTGAGATTATAATAAATGTGATATAAATCTACAGTGAATGCATAAATCTCCCCTCTGAAATATGCAGGAAGATAGCATGTACGATGTCACAAAAAATGGATGATCTCGAAATCATCATTCAAACCATTAGGGGCCAGAGTTCCATTTTCAAAAATAAGCCTCATCTCCTCTTTCCCTAGCCTATTTATTAAATTATCCTCTGTGTCTCCTTTCTTAATTTGTTTAATAGCCCAAAATTTAATACCTATAGGTGAACTGCTATGTTTATTCTTAAAATGGAGGGAAACAGAATGCTTCTCAAAACCATTCCTCACATTTCTAGCATGTTCGGCAATTCTAACATTAAGCGCTCTCTTAGTGCGACCCACATATCGTAGCCCACAAGGGCATTCAAGCATGTACACTACATTTTTAGAACAACAATTGAGAACTCCACCTATCTTAACGCTCTGGTTGCATTTATGATTTATATAAAAACTCGTGAGGTCCTTTTTATTACCAATGGATCTGCAGGCCAAACACTGGCCGCAGTGATAAAAACCTTCTTTTAGGCCAAAAAAGTTTCTAGTTATATCCTTCTTTTTGGTTTACTGTGAACTAAATTAGTTTTTAAGTTATTTGTACCTCTAAATATAACCCTAGGTGTTGTTCCTACATATTCTTTTAAATCACCATCATTCCTTAGAATATGCCAATGTTTTTTTAAATTTTATCGGCGGGTTTTTTAACTATGGTCTCGTCTTTCTGGAGGTCTTTGAGGGCTTTATTTTCCTCTTTAGTGAGGCTGTAATTATTGTCTTTTTTGACGGACATCTTTCCACGTCTCTCATGACCAGGGTTTCAAAAAGTTTTATCTCGTCAGAGACCATGTGGCGAGGAAAAAATTTTGATTTGTTTTTTAAATTAGTATGGATTATGGGGGTGGGATTTTGTACAACACTTCTTTCTACTGGTTGTTTAAGGAAGAATTTTTTTAAGCTAAGTTTGCGTTTAAATCTTTGTAAGTCAATATTTACGCCAAATTTATATAGACGGTTGGCGAACTTGCTCCTTGGGGGCGAACTTAAGGCCTTTATTGAGTACACTAATTACTGTTCTTGTAAGTATTTTGTTACTCAGATTAAAAATGCCTTTCGCAGGAACTGAGTAACAAAATACTTACAAGAACAGAAATTAGTGTACTCAATAAAGGCCTTAAGTTCGCCCCCACCAACCGTCTACATAAGTTTGGCGTATATATTGACTTACAAAGATTTAAACGCAAACTTAGCTTAAAAAAATTCTTCCTTAAACAACCAGTAGAAAGAAGTGTTGTACAAAATCCCACCCCCATAATCCATACTAATTTAAAAAAACAAAAAAAATTTCCTCGCCACATGGTCTCTGACGAGATAAAAGTTTTTGAAACCCTGGTCATGAGAGACGTGGAAAAGATGTCCGTCAAAAAAGACAATAATTACAACCTCACTAAAGAGGAAAATAAAGCCCTCAAAGACGTCCAGAAAGACCAGACCATAGTTATAAAACCCGCCGATAAAGGCGGCGGGACTGTAATTCTTTCAAAAGAACAATACAATGAGGAAGTGTTTTGCATACTTAATGATGATACAACGTATGGTAGACTGAAGAAAGACCCCATTAAAGATATAAGACAGAGACTTGAACCTCTTCTCCAGGAGGGAATTGAAAAGGGCATTCTAACCAAATCAGAGTTCGAATACCTATTAATGGAATATACAAAGACACCATATCTTTATATCTTACCAAAAATCCATAAAGATCCGTTAAAACCTCCCGGAAGGCCCATAGTGGCCAGCATCGATTCAATAACCAGCCACCTATCGGAATATGTGGATGTGCTCCTTCAGCCTATTGTTAGAACAATCCCGGCATACTTAAAAGATACTTTGACCATGCTACAGATATTGAAAGAACTCAAATGGTAGGATGGTGATATTATGGTAACCTGCGATGTAAATGCGCTATATAGTAGCATACCGCATACTATGGGGCTAACTATATTGGAGGATGAAATATCCAAATATAATCTGATAGAAAGTGATCAAAGATCTTTCATTATAGACAGTGTCAAATTCATATTAAATCACAATTATTTTAAGTTTGAAGAAGATTATTATATTCAACTCAGAGGTATAGCAATGGGCACAAAGTTTGCACCCAGCTACGCCAACCTATACATGGCAGGTTGGGAAACCAGGTTCATGTACGGTTCGTGTAGCTGGGCGCAAGGTAACCTACTGGCCTATAGACGATATATCGACGATGTATTTTTCATTTGGAGAGGAGGAGAGGACAGTCTACGTATTTTTTTGAAAGACCTTGATAATATAGAATGAGGAATTAAACTGGATAACAATTGGAGCTCGGAGAGGGTCCATTTTTTAGATCTAGAGATTTATAGGGAGGGTGACAATATAAAATCAAAACCTTTTTTTAAAGAGGTCGACACCAATACCTATATTGATCTAACAAGTTGCCACCATCCTATGTGGCTTAAGGCGGTCCCGAAAGGGCAGTTTATCCGTTTAAGACGGAATTGTACGGATATGGAGATTTTTAAAAACCAAGCAGATACTCTTAAGAAAGATTTTCTAGAAAAAGGATATGAAGAACTAGAATTAGACCAGACCATCTTGAACATAATACAAGAAGATCGTGATGAATTGCTTAAATATAAACCCAGAAGGAAAAAGGGGGAAGAAATTCTCTTTATCTGTGATTATAATAATAAAGCGAAAGATATTAAAAAAAATTAAAAAAACATTGGCATATTCTAAGGAATGATGGTGATTTAAAAGAATATGTAGGAACAACACCTAGGGTTATATTTAGAGGTACAAATAACTTAAAAACTAATTTAGTTCACAGTAAAACCAAAAAGAAGGATATAACTAGAAACTTTTTTGGCCTAAAAGAAGGTTTTTATCACTGCGGCCAAGTGTTTGGCCTGCAGATCCACTGGTAATAAAAAGGACCTCACGAGTTTTTATATAAATCATAAATGCAACCAGAGCGTTAAGATAGGTGGAGTTCTCAATTGTTGTTCTAAAAATGTAGTGTACATGCTTGAATGCCCTTTGTGGGCTACGATATGAGGGTCGCACAAAGAGAGCACTTAATGTTAGTATTGCCGAACATGCTAGAAACGTGAGGAATGGTTTTGAGAAGCATTCTGTTTCTCTCCATTTTAAGAATAAACATAGCAGTTCACCTATAGGTATTAAATTTCGGGCTATTAAACAAATTAAGAAAGGAGACACAGAGGATAAATTAATAAATAGGCTAGGGAAAGAGGAGATGAGGCTTATTTTTGAAAATGGAACTCTGGCCCCTAATGGTTTGAACGATGATTTCGAGATCATCCATTTTTTGTGACATCGTACATGCTATCTTCCTGCATATTTCAGAGGGGAGATTTATGCATTCACTGTAGATTTATATCACATTTATTATAATCTCCCTATATATACTATAATAAAGAGGAAAGAAAGGAAGGAGAAAATAAAAAAGATATTTCAAAATTAATCACAAACGATATTTATTATATCTCACCGATGTAAAAAAATTTGCCTGCATTTATTGATATTCATATATATCTCACTTATGGAATTTGGGCAATTTATATATGGTAATTCATTATCTTTCACTGAAGTAAAACTTGCCTACATTTAATAATATTTAAATTTATACTATACTCATATATAATTTATTCATATAACACCAAGTTATACACATTTTAGTATTAATATTATCCCCTTTTTTATGAGATTTCTTTTTTCTGAACAATACATTCTATAGAATAATAATTCTTCTGTATTATAGAAGTTTATTTCCATCCACCACTTGTTTATTTTCAGTATTTACTAAGCACTTCTAATTAGCCATATCCTTATAATTCACAATTAATATAATACAGCAAATTAGATCCATAACCACATCTGTCTCCCCTCTGAGAAATGTATCGAGAGAGGGTATGTGTGTTATTGTTGTGATTGCGGATCAAAGAGTATTGATATTCTTTTTCAATAGTGGATAATTCGCAGGAGGTCACTTTTGAACTGTATTCACATGAAGATCTGTGAAATAATAGCCGATTGTGCTGACCGGACGGAGAGTGAAGAAAATCGGAAGTGTAAGATGGAACGCATGGAACGCATTCGACGTCGGAGCGCATGCGCAAAATGGCGGTGCGCATCGAAATTCAGTCAGATGGATGCGTGGAACGCACGCCAACTGATTGTGGACATGTGGGGACTCATCTAATCCCAATTAAGGGAACTTTATGTATTTGGGGATACACTTCACCCTGTAAATCAGCTGAGGAAGCCGTAGTACATGGCGAAACGCGTCCTGGCGATCTGGCTGTGCCAGATTTGATTTTTTATTTTATTTTATATTTTATTAAAGTTCCTTTTTAATCTGGTCCCTATGTCCTGATATCTGCCGAGGTTTTCGTGGATTTGACCCTAAAAAAATCCGCTGGCACTATTTCCTAGAGCTTGGCTATAAGCTCCAACAAATGTGAGTTTATACTCTATCTGTACTACTACATATATTGATTGACAAAAAATAAAAAGATGGTGTAGCGATATCAATGTCCTTCACAAGATGGAATCAGGGTCCCGTTGTTATTTTTCTCCAAGTTTTCTTCTTATAATGCCCCTCAGAAAAAACACAAAGAGTACATCATAGGTCGCACTATGTGTGATAACACATATATATAGGTAAGATAATGGCACTCACATGTGATATAACCCTCCTGGTTCTAGGTGTATTCGCCTTAGGGATATTATTGGCTTCCCAATAGCCTTTTCCAAGAAGATTCACTGGATCCCGATCAAGAATCCAGAGCAGAAGTGGAAGTAATTCGCTTAATCCAAATAGGGATCAACAGCTGTAGGACCCGGTGGTCACCCAGTGAGGCGGCAGGGTGTAAGAGGCACAGAGGGAGACACATAGACAGAGGCTGGAGAAAGGAAGAGAAGGCGAGGCGGACAATCATCACCACAGCGTGTGCAGGAGAGGAAGAGACCTCACCGTACAGGCAGCCTGGGAGGAAGAGGCGAGGGGGGCACCATCCATCCATCCAGCTGATCCTGAGGGATGCTCCAGGGGCCATAGAGGAGGACAGCCACATCCCAGGGTGCCAGCAAGACATTCACTAGAAGTGTACCTCTGGGCGAGCTGGTGTTGAAGACCCATCGCCATTATGAATGAAGTGGCAATTGTAAAAGAGGGCTGGCTGCACAAACGAGATTCCTACAAGTCATTATAGGGTATGACCTGTAAAATATCCAGGACCCTAAAGGAATACCAAGACCTGAGAGAAGTCAGTTATTGAAGGTTATTGGCATCCAAATATTGGAGAACCTACGGACGATCCAGGATCCTGAAAGGATATCAAGGCCGTAAGACGAGTCTACCTCTGAGAGCTACCGGGTGAGCCACGGAAACACCCACAGGCGAAGTGATCGAGCCTAATGAGGCTCTGGAGAGTGTGAGTGGATTCATCTCCCCCCCTTCATTCCCCCATCTGTTGTTATGACTGGACTTCACTATTATATTTTTCCTTTGTTCTAGGAACTTTTCTCATGAACTTTCAATCAGCTTATACAGTCATCAATATTGTATGGTACATTTCTGTATTATCAAATATCCCTTTGTATTATTAGATATTTCCCCTAGCCCGCGTACGCGGACACGCCGATCACTGATTTTTCTTTTTCTATATTAAAAAGATATGAATCTGGTAAAGGCATCAGTGCACCCAGATATTGTGCCTTTCATGGCAGCAAGTGCCTTCACACCGTAACTAATATCTAGCATATATGCCCTCTTGGAGGGCACTCTAAAAATCGAACTTTGAGTCCCATTGACTTGTATTGAGTTCGAGTTCGAACTCTGAAAATTTGAAAAGTTCGAGTTTGAATGCAAACCGGGGTGTTCGGCTCATCCCTACTGTCAACCCGAAACATCAATCGATTTCAGCATCGCTACCTATTCGTTGTAATTGCCTCTCTGTTGCCGACCCGTTTTTAGTCTACGATCCCTGCTCCTGTTGTTTGACCAGGCTTGGTTTTTGACTATTCTCTGCTGTTTGATTACGATCGCCTGTGTGGTGTTTTGGTGGTTTAACCCCATGCTTGCCGCTGGGGTGTTTACACGATACTGGAGAAGTGTCCCTTTTCATCGGTGGGTCTTGTCAGTGGCCTCTCTAAGTGCCTTTACCCAACCAAGGATTCACGTTCTCCAGCCACAAAAATTGTTTATATCCGCGATCGCTAAGTCTTGCTTATTTAATGCCCATGGTCAGTGCGCACTTACCAGCAACAATACTCATTACTGTATGTATGACAGACCCCGAAGTATATGTGTTGTTTCTTACCATCTGAAGATACCGCTGACCTGCTCCCGATTATCAGCAAACGTTAAAGCAACTTATTTCCTGACTAGGGACCTGCGAAGCTTCGAGATTTGAGTTGAATTCGAATCGCTGGGCGAATTCGATTCGAATTCGATTTTGCAGTGTGATCCGAAATTTTTTCGAATCTGTAAGATCGCAGCTGCATCGCACACATCGCGCCTCCCAAACACGCAGCACATGGCTGCATGTGGCTGGGAAGGAACGGCAAGCTGCTAGGCGCCGCCCACATCAAGGTCCGTTCACAGTAGAGGTTGTGGAAGGATCCGAAGGAAGGCACGCAGCAGTGCGAAGGGGGAGCTCCTGCAGTGAAGTCGCTCTGGATGTGTTTGGAGGACGTGTTCGGAGGAGAGACACAGGAGAGAGCTGCAGTGCAAGCAGGCCTGAGTCTGACCCAATTGTTGGTGGTGAGTATCAGTATATTAATTAAATTAGGAGTATCCCTGGCCTGAGAACGTTTGCCAGATGATGAGAAGATGGCCACTGGGGGGGGGGGGAATCCAGTGGGGCACTGCTGCTGAATATATACATTTTTATCCCTAGCTCTGTGGGAGATAATTATATGGGGTCACTGTCACTGCTGCCTGCTCTGTGGGAGATAATTAATATGGGGGTCACTGTCACTGCTGGCTGCTCTGTGGGAGATAATTATGGATGGGGTCACTGTCACTGCTGTCTGCTGCTCTATGGGAGATAATTATGGATGGGGTCACTGTCACTGCTGTCTGCTGCTCTATGGGAGATAATTATGGATGGGGTCACTGTCACTGCTGTCTGCTGCTCTGTGGGAGATAATTATGGATGGGGTCACTGTCACTGCTGGCTGCTGCTCTGTGGGAGATAATTAATTAATCAACAACATTTTTAATCAATTTAATTAATATTTTGTTGATCAATCTGAACAAAAAAAGTCATTCTTCAGCAAGACTGACCTGTGAGTGATAAATTTTAAAATTCTCATATAATTACCATATATTTAGGAATGCCATAAACCTTTTTCAAGTTTCTTCTTATATATCAAAATTGAAGTAAGATGCTGCGCTATGCTGCGCCACGCTGCGCTATGCCATGGCGAGAGACACCAAAATTCAGCCACAAGAAATGCAGCTTCAGGTCATGTCTGGGCATCCCCTGCCAGACAGACAGTTTTATTAGATTTCAAAGAACTTGTAGCCAATAGGGATGAGCCGAACACTCCCTGAGTTCGATTCAGAGCCGAACCCGAACTTTCCAAATGTTCGTATCCGAACCCGAACCCGAACTCGAACTCAATACAAGTCAATGGGGCTGAAAATTCGGTTTTTAGAGTGCCCTCCAAGAGGGCATATATGCTAGATATTTGCCATAAAAGGTGTATGGGGGTCCGGGTAGTGCCCTGGGGGACAGGAAACAAGGACAAAAAGTTTTAAAAAAAAGTTTTTAAAGGGACAGTGAGGTTTCCATGATATAAAGGTTAAAAATAAAAACGAAAAATTCCTTCAAATATCGTGCCTAGGAGGTCCCCATAACCTGCCCGTGAAGTGGCGGATTTCTAGGATGTATAGAAACACTTAAAAACAAAAAAATGACGTTTCATATGACGGTAAATGCTTTTCCTTTAATCTATCCATAAACAACTGCTTGGGGCGGCAGTCTGTATGAAAAGAGGAGACATTTTTGGACAAGCAGAAAAAGTTTACTGATTTTTTGGCGGTGAAAAGCAGGAGAACTGGCAAGAGAAGAGAACAATCTAGACCAAATAGCCGATTTGGAAAGTGAGATAAATGGGAGAATTTTTCTGGTTTGGCTATTTTGACCTAGAATTTTCTCTTCAGTCATTCTCCTGAGTTTCACCTTTCTCTGAATAACCCTGTCAGGGTTATTCAGAGAGCGGTGAAGAGCAGGAGAATGACTGGAGAATGGAAAATTCTAGGTCAAAATAGCCAAACCAGAAAAATTCTCTCATTTAGGCTAGGGTCAGACTAGCGAATTTTTAACGTGCGTTTAGGCGCACTTAATCACAGCCGCACTAGCAGCAAATGACGGCCAATATACGAAGTACGGTCGCACGCAAGTGGAAAATGAACGCATTTTTTTGAGAACGCAGAACCGCTAGTACGGACGTACAGAGTGCACTGCGTCCACTAGCGGTGTGTGTGCGTGATTTGGAGACGTCAGACCCTGCTCATGTCCGGCCAACATAACGTCCAGACACCTAAAGTTTCCTGGTTTGGATCCGTAAAAAATCACGCACAAAATGCGCATCGTATGACAGTTTTTGCGCATTCCGTGAAAAAATACGGCAATGCGTTCGGACGCACTTTCGGTCGCTGTGAAAAATGCGTTAGTCTGATCCTAGCCTTATCTCACTTTCCAAATCGCCTATTTGGTCCAGATTGTTCTCTTTTCCTGCCATTCTCCTGGTTTTCACCTTTCTCTGAACAACCCTGAGAGAGAGGTGAAAGCCAGGATTACTGGCAGGAGAAGAGAACAATCTAGACCAAATAGCCAATTTGGAGAGTGAGTTAAATGGGAGAATTTTTCTGGTTTGGCTATTTTGACCTAGAATTTTCACTTCTCCAGTTATTCTACTGCTTTTCACCGCTCTCTGAATAACCCTGTGAGTGTTTAATCCCGAGGTAAAAAATAACATTGCTTTAGATGTTATTTAGATTTTTTTCAAACACCAGTTAAATGCAGCATAATAGGATGTTTTAGGAGGGAAATTAATTCTCAAATCTCAATCAGAAGCAGACACCACCCCACCCCCTCAGTATAGTGTACAATGTATCAAATTGATTACCAGACTAAAAACACCTGGTGTTATGCCCGTTTGTGAACAGAGGTCATTTAGAGTTGATAATCTTTCCACGTACACATTAGTTTTTAATTCAATATCTAATAAACCATTGCTTATAATATTCTGCAGTAAAGAGTCTCTTTATTTCTAGATTTTTTTAGTATTTTTTTAAGCATTTTCTATACTTTTTTCAAAATTTCCTTTTTTTTTCGAACTCGAACCGAACACACCCAAAAAGTTCGAAGTTCGTGAACTTTCGAACTGCTAATGTTCGGGCTGAACTCCGAACCGTCCGAACCCGAACAGCTCATCCCTAATAATATAAGAGTTGATTAGAAAATGTGTATACGAATATACACTATACAGTGTGGGCGCTTGTTGGTTTTAAGGAATTGATTAAAGTGCTATGTGGATCACTAATAAATAATTAAGTGCAGCCTAATGTATGGTAAAAACACATAAAAAACAACCAAAATATGTGTCAAGACTAAGACAAAGAGATAAACAACACCATACGGCGCATGAGTTGGTATAGCAATAGTGAACAGTTGATAAATAGACAACTGGTTAATATTGAATAAAATGTAAAGTTATGAATGAATAAAAGTGTCCTTTAAAAATGCCAAATAGAAAAAGAGTAAAAATGTGCAAAAAATACGAATATGGAGATGAGTCAATTAGTGCAAATGAGTGTTCAAAAGTGCAGCAATTCAATACTCAAAAAAGTGTTGTTGATTGAAGACAAGTGTGTCAATCTTCTCTGTGGTATGTATACCAAATCTTCTCTTTAAGATGTCCCTCAAAAGGAATAAAACATAAAAGCAATAATAGTGCAGATGGTCGTACTAGAAATGGAGTAATTCAATAGAATCGATGTATGTACCACTCACATTTATTGGAGCCTAAGGGAAATCCAGGCTCAAGGAAGATAACTTGCGGCCAAATATAGGGTGGCACGTCCCTCCTTTCGTCTATGGTGGTTACTAGATAAAGCAGAGAGAATCGGGAGACGGCACTCCCATGGCGTAACTCTGTGCATATATTTGGAAAATGGAATAAAATTGGTCACACTCACCGAGTATAGAGCCTTTCGATACCAGGCTCAAGGAATACCGCCTTGGGCTCTCTTGAGGTGGAGACCCAAACCCCTCCTCTCCCTGCTAGCACCAGAGATATGACAACAGGGACAACAGGCATTTTTGCCCCTTTGTGTTTTCTTTATTGTCAGAAACGTATAAAGCTGATGTGATGGAAAAAGTGACGTCAGTAGAAATCCCCAAAAAACAAATCCATAATGTTACGGAAATGAAAACATTACACGGATTAAACCGAGCGCCTGATCAATGTGTGACACGAAGAGGAGAATGATCAGGTACAGCCATGCAGATCCACTGGAAGGTGAAACACGACGTGGAATAGAAGAGATAAAGGCGGGAGGAATAATGAGTAAAAAGCTGAAATAATAGCGAGTCCTGAGTGAGATCTCCAGCCAGGAAGAGCAGGTCTCACTCCGACTCTCAGATCTAATCCGGCAGCTGGAAATAAAGAAGGAGGAGCTGTTCAGGAAGATGGGCGACATTGAGGAGCTGTCCAGGAAGATGGGCGACATCGAGGAGCTGTCCAGGAAGATGGGCGACATCGAGGAGCTGTCCAGGAAGATGGGCGACATCGAGGAGCTGTGTGACATGACGGACCCAGTAACTGTCTTACACAGACGGGAATCAGACAGAGACGGCTATTGTGACGCTGCGAATAATGGTGGAAAAGATGAAAGAAAATGTATAAATGGCCGGATGTAATCTGTCTCTAGTGAATATTCATGGTGATCCTCCGGGGCAGAGATGTAGGAAAAATTTGCGTCTCCAGCCAGCGAGATTACAGACCCAGCGATGTCACATGGAGAGAAGAAAGACAACGACAACACATACAAACCTGGTGATGACATATTGTGCGACAATAAATGCCTTTAATAACAAAGCATGAAACATAAAGAAATGTGCGAGAAAACAGGAATGAACAGAAATCCATTTCCATTTATAACAACAATGGATGTGGAGGGCGAGTATAGAGTGATTAATAAATGCACAGAATCAACAGCTCCTGAAACGCAATAACACACCAAACGCACAATATCATTACACCAGTACATAAAGCAAACAGCGGCAACAACGGCCGCAATGTGACCCGGAAATGTATGGGCCGCAATGTGACCTGGAAATGTATGGGCCGCAATGTGACCTGGAAATGTATGGGCCGCAATGTGACCTGGAAATGTATGGGCCGCAATGTGACCTGGAAATGTATGGGCCGCAATGTGACCTGGAAATGTATGGGCCGCAATGTGACCTGGAAATGTATGGGCCGCAATGTGACCTGGAAATGTATGGGCCGCAATGTGACCTGGAAATGTATGGGCCGCAATGTGACCTGGGAATGTATGGGCCGCAATGTGACCTGGAAATGTATGGGCCGCAATGTGACCTGGAAATGTATGGGCCGCAATGTGACCTGGAAATGTATGGGCCGCAATGTGACCTGGAAATGTATGGGCCGCAATGTGACCTGGAAATGTATGGGCCGCAATGTGACCTGGGAATGTATGGGCCGCAATGTGACCTGGAAATGTATGGGCCGCAATGTGACCTGGGAATGTATGGGCCGCAATGTGACCTGGAAATGTATGGGCCGCAATGTGACCTGGAAATGTATGGGCCGCAATGTGACCTGGAAATGTATGGGCCGCAATGTGACCTGGAAATGTATGGGCCGCAATGTGACCTGGAAATGTATGAGCCGCAATGTGACCTGGAAATGTATGGGCCGCAATGTGACCTGGAAATGTATTGGCCGCAATGTGACCTGGAAATGTATGGGCTGCAATGTGACCTGGGAATGTATGGGCCGCAATGTGACCTGGAAATGTATGGGCCGCAATGTGACCTGGAAATGTATGGGCCGCAATGTGACCTGGAAATGTATGGGCCGCAATGTGACCTGGAAATGTATGGGCCGCAATGTGACCTGGAAATGTATGGGATGCAATGTGACCTGGAAATGTATGAGCCGCAACGTGACCTGGAAATGTATGGGCTGCAATGTGACCTGGAAATGTATGGGCCGCAATGTGACCTGGAAATGTATGTGCCGCAATGTGACCTGGGAAGGTATGGGCTGCAATGTGACCTGGAAATGTATGGGCCGCAATGTGACCTGGAAATGTATGGGATGCAATGTGACCTGGAAATGTATGAGCCGCAACGTGACCTGGAAATGTATGGGCTGCAATGTGACCTGGAAATGTATGGGCTGCAATGTGACCTGGAAATGTATGGGCCGCAATGTGACCTGGAAATGTAAGGGCCGCAATGTGACCTGGAAATGTATGGGCCGCAATGTGACCTGGAAATGTATGGGCCGCAATGTGACCTGGAAATGTATGGGCCGCAATGTGACCTGGAAATGTATGGGCCGCAATGTGACCTGGAAATGTATGGGCTGCAATGTGACCTGGGAATGTATGGGCCGCAATGTGACCTGGAAATGTATGAGCCGCAATGTGACCTGGAAATGTATGGGCTGCAATGTGACCTGGAAATGTATGGGCTGCAATGTGACCTGCTATCTATTCACAGACACCGAACAGCAGAGAAAGGTCAGTGAAATTCCCTGATTTTCGGATTCGACAGCTTTAAACAGGCGAATGCCATAGCTTGTAATGTAAAAAAAATCCCCTTTTTATAAAAAAAATTATTCAACTGTTTATTCTTTTCATTTGCAGCAAAAAGTCCTTTAAATAATAAAAAAAATTGTAAATTCCGATTATTTTTTAAATGTATTTCTTTTATTCTGTAACAGACCTTTTTATTGTTATTCATAGGATCTTATATATTATTTTCAGGTATTTTCATGCATTTTTCTTTTAAAAATAATGCCTTTTAAAAACTGCTTTTTTTAAATTTTATTGGCTGTGTTTCGGAGGCATTTGGCGGCGGCTGATCAGAGGCATTCGTGGTCTGTGCAGCGGACCATCGGCTGTGTTCGACGGTTTATCAGATGGATTCAGAGGTTTAAGGGTGGCATTCGGCGGAACCATTTGGTGCACTTTGGGGACCCTGTGGTTAATGCTGAATTCACCGCAGGGTCGGCGAAGTGAACTCGCTGAATCGCATCACTGCTCTATAACTTTGGAGACACAGGTTCGAATCCTGGCAAGAGCGCCTCTCCAGTAAGTGTCCTTGGGAAAGACACCTAACGGTACAGACTCGCCACCCAGGACATACTGAAAACCAGAGAAATCTCAATGTGTCCTTCCTGGTAAAATACTTTATAAAATAAATATATAATGAAGCTGGATGCAAGAAACAAAGAGGCCACTAGAGGGCGATGAGAAAAGTGTCAGAAGGAAACAGATAAAGTTACTGAGTGATGGGAAAGAAATGTCAGTAAAAAATCCCCAAAAAATGAAATAAAGTGATTTTATATAATATTATGGAAATGAAAACGGATTAAACCAAACCCTGATCAAGTTATGAGACAAAAAGGAGGAGAACAGATAAAGGAAACAGAAATAATGAATAAAAAGCACAGAATAACTATAAATGATAAGGTGACTGTGACGGATTAGCTGGTTCCTGCCCGGCTCCTCCGTCACAAGAGGATCCTTACTCCAGGATCTGCCAGGAAAGTGATCTGGTTATGGGTATCACAGGGGATAATCACCCAGTAACTGGACGAGACGAGCACTGACTGAGAAGCAACTTGCTTTATTGAACAGGGGAAGAGACAGCACATTTATTCACCACACAATCTCATAACACAACATAATCCTGTTACAATAGACAATGGGTTGGATCCAGACAGCCTGGCGCCTCCATCAGCGGCCATTATAGCACACATCCTGGTGTCCCAAAGATGGTCTGTTTTCGGGGTGACCGCAAGGAATCAGCGGTTATCCTGAGGTAGTGTTTGATAACTCGGGCCCCAATGGTGTCACAGCCCAAAAAGCGCCCAGATCCACGGGTGGGGGGCGGAGCGGCAGCGCGTGGAAGTTACCCCGGGTGATGCTGTATAGCCGCTGCTCCTGCATGAACCCCAGGGGTTAAGAAAGGCTCCGAAACCCAATGTTCCCGATGGAGCTCCCTAACAAAACTCATCCATGGAGGCCCCACCTCGCACCGTGCAGGCCTTAAAGGATCCGCTGCTAATGTCTGGGTGTCAGATCCCACAGGAGATGGTTTCAGGTCTTCAGGTGGAGTCCATGCCTCCACGCAGCAGCACGAGGGGGACTTACACTAAATTAGGCAGATGGTTTTAATGTTGTGTCTGATCAGTGTTTGCTTTAGGAAGCTCCCACACTCCTGCTCGTTCAGAAGCTGTGACCATCAGGGAGAAGCTGCCGACCACAAGCTCCAATCTAGAAGGATCTGTGCTTTTTCTCCAACATATGGAGATCTCCAGCTACAGGTGAGTGAATAGATCACACAGGACGTGTCATGTGATCCTACAAGGAGCAGCGGGATTAGGTGTGAGCCGGGATTGTGTTTATTGTGTGTATAATGGCAATAAAGCAGAGGTGTAGCGAGATCATGTGGCGCCCGGGGACAAGTCTTTCATTAGTGCCCCCCCCCCCCCCAACCAAAAATAATCACTAAAGCATACAGATTTTACAAATATTTAACCCCTCCAAAATATAATAGACTATTTTTTTCAATAACAATTGGAAAGGTGCAACACATAAAACAGGTGAACAGGAGAGCATCATTAACCTCTTACTGACGGGCAGGTTTTGCCAAGACTAGCCGACGTGCCACTTGCCTCATTGGCTGCATATGGTGTGTATGAGCGTATCACAGAGCTCCACAACTATAAACCTCACAGTAATGTGCGGTGTGTATGAGCGTATCACAGAGCTCCACAGCAATAAAACTCACACTCATACACACGCATATTACTGTGAGTTTTATTGCTGTGGAGCTCTGTGATACGCTCATACACACTGCACATTACTGTGAGTTTTATTGCTGTGGAGCTCTGTGATACGCTCATACACACTGCACATTACTGTGAGTTTTATTGCTGTGGAGCTCTGTGATACGCTCATACACACTGCACATTACTGTGAGTTGTATTGCTGTGGAGCTCTGTGATACGCTCATACACACTGCACATTACTGTGAGTTTTATTGCTGTGGAGCTCTGTGATACACTCATACACACCGCACATTACTGTGAGTTTTATTGCTGTGGAGCTCTGTGATACACTCATACACACCGCACATTACTGTATCACAGAGCTCCACAGCAATAAAACTCACACGCATACACACCGCACATGGATATATTGCCCCCAGCACACACATGGATGTATTCACTGGCATCGCAAGGTGGGGGCGGGGGAGCGGCGCGCACCAGGTGACACCTGCCCTTAGGGTGACACCAAAGTTAGTAACCTGCCTGACGCAAAGTCGCAAACTATACTAGTTATTAGTTTCAGGGCCCGGGCCAAAGTCCACTCTGTCCTGGCGGCAGCACCCGGTCGTCACCACGCACTTGCGCCATTCTAGCCAAGTCATGTAGGCTGCAGTGGGGCCGCGGCGGCCAGCGGCTGGTTCAAAAATCAAAGATGGCGGCTGTTCCCACCCCTCTGACGCCAGAGGGAGCGCCGCACCAGCCGTCTGACGGGCTGACGTCTCTGCCAAGTGACCTGCCCTATACATAGCTCCATCCCTGGCGGTTCACCAAAGCGGCCACAGCACCCTGCCTGTCTGAACTGAGCAGCCCCAGCACTGGAGGAGCCCTGCCTCATCCGATCTGACAGAGCAGCACACGTACTACCCGGCCTCCACCAGTAAGTGACCCCCCTCTGCCCTGACCCCCCCCTAACACAAATATATTTACTTGTGCTACAGTGCTTGCCTTCTTTGCTGGCCATAAACAAACTCAGGTGCAGTGCAGACAAATGAGAGAAAAACTCTCAGATAACGGAATAGGAGTGCTAATAAAACATAACTTTTATTAATTGTGATGATAAAGATACACTAGTAACCCAACAGTATTAAAAAACATATACACAGACGTGATATAAAGCTGAGAGAATGAATACGTATTAATATGTAGCCAATTGGCAGCCCTGGGATGTAGATTGCAACGGCAAAAAAACAAAGAAACCGAGCTTCAAATTTATTAAGCCGAATTGGCAAATATTGACGCCAGACGTTTTTAGAATATGCCGAAAGGATTAAAAATCCATATGCATTGAGTCAGCAAATCCCGATTACATTATTATGCGTAAGCAGGAGGAAAAGACCTCAAAGTCATAAGACGCACGGGGTGTAAATTGGCAGCTATGAATTAGAACATTGGAGACTGCAAGTTGAAATAATCAAGGAAGAGAGTACCAAAATTTAAGAACTGTAATAAACAACGTTCATTTAGCTTGGCTACCTTGTATTACAAAAACAGACAGATACACAATGGTACCGCAGTACCAATAGAATTAATAGCAGACACCACAGTGCTTGAAATAAGTATGCTGACCATCAACAAGCATAACCACAGAGATGCCAGGTGTACCATGGGGCCCAAAGGGCAAATATTCGACAATCAATCATCCCTAAGGGGCTGAAAAAATCAATCGACTCTCAGCAACAAAGTATCACATGACAATATTAAAAAGAAAAGGACTCGACACGTGTTTCGCCGGTACTTAGACCGGCTTCATCGGGAGTCAGACGAATTGTGATATCGGTACTAAGTGTGCTGTAGCTGGTTAAATACTTTATTAGAGAACAAGTCACGTGAACAAAAGCACCAATCATGTACTGATTGGAAATCAGGTACCAGGTAGTGGTAAACGCTGTGCCGATAGTGCTAGATTGATAGATAAAAGATCCATTTATTGGCCAGGAGAGAAGGTCACATGATTCAAAAAGGACCAATAGGTTCAGAGAACAACAAAGAGTTATCAGAGGGATGCCTATTCGACTAGTACCCCATTGGGTTATCGTTTATGAACTAGACAGACGAAAAAATTATGGAAAAATTATGGAAAAAACAAAAGGCGATATAACACCTGGTATTATCTTTAGACATAAATATATTTTTAGTATCTGTTAACGATCTGTATATCTAAACAATAAATAGGCATTCATAAAGGATGTTGAGACGAAATCATGCAGAGGATTGAATAATACCCTCAATCAACGCTCATAGTAAATAAACATTAAAGACTGTCGAACGTGATTAAATAAAAGGAGAGAAAGAAAAGCCCTCATTCAGACCAAGGTGAGCCAACGTACGCATCTGATATATCCAACGACATTCACTACGGCGTAGTTTTAAGTCAAAATCGCCTTTTCTAGGTGATGGCAAGACTACTTCCAAGCCGCAAAACCTTAAAACTTTGGCATTGCCACCATGATGTTGGATTAGATGTTGTGATACTGGGGTCTCCTGAGCCCTCTTAGTGGAATGCACGTGTTCCATGATTCGTCTTTTAAATGGGCGTAAGGTCTTTCCCACATATTTTTTACCACATAAGCATGAAATTAGGTATACAATACCAGTAGAGTTACAGTTAAAAAAGGAGCAAATTTCAAAATTAGATTCGTTTGATGAATCAGTGACGCTTTTAGAGGATTTCAAAATATAAGTACATGCTACGCATCGGCCACATTTATATGTACCTCGTAGGTCCCTAGAGAGCCATGTATTAATCTTATTTGGAGGTGATATAGCGAAATGACTGTGGACCAGTCTATCTCTCAGGTTACGGCTTCGCCTAGCAGTAATTGACGCCCTGTCAGTCAGTACGTCTGCTAATTGAGAATCAAAAGTCAAGAGTGGCCAATAATGGTCCATGATTCTTTTGACATGGTCCCAGCCTGCATCAAAAGTCCCTATGCATCTTATCAGCTTAGAATCAGGTTTGGAATGATCTTCCAAAAGATCGTTATGAGACATCGATAGGGCACGTTGGTACGCCCTTTTGAGACAGCGATTGGGATAACCTTTCTCTCTAAAGTCACATCTTAGAGTCTGTGACTTAACAACAAAATCCTCATCAGTGGAGCAAATTCTGCGTAGGTGTAGGTATTGCCCCAAGGGGATACCCCTTTTGAGTGGTTCTGGATGAAAACTGTTCCAGTGTAGCAAGTTATTGGAAGCAGTCTTCTTCCGATATAGGGAGGTGGATATTTCACCAGTTGAGGTCTTCACAATTTTGACGTCCAAAAAATCAATTTCTTCATTTTGAATTTGAGAGGTAAGCTTAAGATTTAAAGGGTTATCATTTAGTTTGGCCACAAAATCCCTGAACTCGACATCCGTACCCTTCCAGGTAACGAAAATATCATCGATGTAGCGGGACCACATATTGATCTTAGATTTATATACGATCGGCATAGCCCCAAAGACATATTGTTCTTCCCATATCCCGAGAAATAAGTTAGCATATGAGGGGGCACAGGAGGAACCCATGGCCATTCCCCTGATCTGGTGGTAATATTGACCATCAAAGATAAAAAAGTTGTGTGTCAAAATGAACTCAAGTGCAGATATCACAAATTGGATAGTTGAATCTGCCAAAGTTTCATCCCTTTCAAGTATTTTTTTGACGTGCAAAAGACCCAGGTCATGCGGGATGCATGAATATAAAGATTCAACATCAAGGCAACATAGCAATACATCCTGCGTAATGTTTTTTTCTTTGAAAGTATGTAACACCTGTTTCGTATCTCTAATATATGATGGTAAGGCTACAACATATTTCCGCAAGATTTTATCAATGAAAATGCTCATGTTCTGAGTGACATTATCATTACCGGAGACGATTGGACGTCCCGGTGGGTCATACAAATTTTTGTGCAGACAGCCTAGAACACAGAATAACTTTATTTGCTTGCTATGGCTCCTATCCCTTCCTCTCTTTGGCAAATAAAAAAAAAACAGAATCCCCCCCCCCCACAGAACGTATCGCAGATCTCCACAACAATAAAACTCACAGCAATATGCAATGTGAACGTATCTCAGATCTCCACAACAATAAAACTCACAGCAATATGCAATGTGAACGTATCTCAGATCTCCACAACAATAAAACTCACAGCAATATGCAATGTGAACGTATCGCAGATCTCCACAACAATAAAACTCACAGCAATATGCAATGTGAACGTATCTCAGATCTCCACAACAATAAAACTCACAGCAATATGCAATGTGAACGTATCTCAGATCTCCACAACAATAAAACTCACAGCAATATGCAATGTGAACGTATCGCACATCTCCACAACAATAAAACTCACAGCAATATGCAATGTGAACGTATCTCAGATCTCCACAACAATAAAACTCACAGCAATATGCAATGTGAACGTATCTCAGATCTCCACAACAATAAAACTCACAGCAATATGCAATGTGAACGTATCGCAGATCTCCACAACAATAATACTCACAGCAGTATGCAATGTGAACGTACCTCAGATCTCCACAACAATAAAACTCACAGCAATATGCAATGTGAACGTATCGCAGATCTCCACAACAATAAAACTCACAGCAATATGCAATGTGAACGTATCGCACATCTCCACAACAATAAAACTCACAGCGATATGCAATGTGAACGTATCACAGATCTCCACAACAATAAAACTCACAGCAATATGCAATGTGAACGTATCGCACATCTCCACAACAATAAAACTCACAGCAAAATGCAATGTGAACGTATCGCAGATCTCACAACCATAAAACTCACAGCAATATGCAATGTGAACGTATCTCAGATCTCCACAACAATAAAACTCACAGCAATATGCAATGTGAACGTATCGCAGATCTCCACAACAATAAAACTCACAGCAATATGCAATGTGAACGTATCTCAGATCTCCACAACAATAAAACTCACAGCAATATGCAATGTGAACGTATCGCAGATCTCCACAACAATAAAACTCACAGCAATATGCAATGTGAACGTATCTCAGATCTCCACAACAATAAAACTCACAGCAATATGCAATGTGAACGTATCGCACATCTCCACAACAATAAAACTCACAGCAGTATGCAATGTGAACGTACCTCAGATCTCCACAACAATAAAACTCACAGCAATATGCAATGTCAACGTATCGCAGATCTCCACAACAATAAAACTCACAGCAATATGCAATGTGAACGTATCGCAGATCTCCACATCAATAAAACTCACAGCAATATGCAATGTGAACGTATCGCAGATCTCCACAACAATAAAACTCACAGCAATATTGTTTTGGAAATTAATCTACTATCAATTCCCTAATGTAGTTTAATCCGCTGTACTTACAAGCAGCTCTCTGCGCTATCCCTAGCATACGTACCTGAACGCCCGCAGCAAAAAGAGACACAGACCCACACGCTGCTTCTAGCTGGAGTTTATCTGACCACCTCAGCCAAGAGCCAAGTCCCAAGTGCGCTCCAGGCTTCTGGTCATTTGTTTATTACACCATAGGACAACACCCAGTGGCCACTGACTATACAACAGAAAACAAGTTTGTCCAGTAAATACATTTACATATCAAAAGGACAGAGGTGTGGACTAGAATGACGGACCGGCCCCCTGTACACACCTTATCCCTACAGTATAATGTCTGCCGCTGGCTTGGATTTGTAACCACATTCAAATCCAACACAGGGAGACAGATGACAACTTATAAAAACACGCACATCCTAGACTATAATGTCCACATAATAAAATTTCCACAACAGTCCCTCCTCTTTGTCATTTGCTCCCCAGTGTCCCTCGATGAATCTCGATCTTCCTTGGAAAGAAACAGTTCCTCTTGTAAAGTTCTGAATGCAAAAAGCCAAACACATGATAGAAAACAACAGACAGTCCATCTTGACACGCCGAATCTTAAAGCAAGTGTTAAAACAAATCTTGACACGTGGATCATAAAGCAAAAACAAATCTTGACACCTGGATAAACCAATCTAAAACCAAATATTAAATAATGGGTAGAGTCCTCGCGCTTACGCCAAGTGTCCAGTGAGTAATACTTCAAGATAATTTTTTTCTGAGCCCCATAAAGTCGGCTCTGGACTATATAGGCATAAATCTGTGGATATGATCTCACCAGCCCGTCCTACCAGCAACCATCCGTGGTGATAACCTGGTCCATAGATAAAATATTGGATCCCCGGGATATGTCACAGACGAAAAGTCAGCAGGATAAAATGAAGTAAAATTTATTGCAGCACTAACGCGTTTCGACCTAATTGTCTTTATCAAAGTGCAAAAAAATATACATAATACAATGCAGTGTACAACGTTCATTTATACAAAAAAGATGAGGGAAATAGGCGGTGTCAAGCCACAACCTCATTAACTTAATTGGTACTAACACACCCTACTTCCAATCATTTAGAGGTGCAGCACCAGCAAACATTCAATATACAAACGGGCGCATAATGATTACGTCCATCTACCTCGACCCCGCCTCTCTGAGCCATCGATCGCCATTTTGGAAGAGGGAAAATGGTGTCCACAATATAGCTTTCCCTTGCAACATTGATGGGCATTTAAAACAAGCTTATTTCCGGACGTTTTGGGGTCCCGAACCAGCGGGCTCCCACTGTCCATGAGGTGATATCTTTCCCAGGTGCTCGTGGGCATAGCAGCGGCAGACATCCGGCATGTAGACAGGTGCATGGTGATTACATCACCATGTTCCAACTTCCGCCAGTCTGAACCGTCGAGCGCCATTTTTGAAGAGGGAAAGTGTTGTTGAAAGTACATCCTACCCTCACAATATCGCAGCTTACTATTTTCGACGGACGTTTAGCAATCTTGCTTGCGGCCGTTTTTAGTGCCAAGTCAGCAGGTCCCTACCGTCCGACAGACGCACGGGGACCATATCGACACGCATGCTCCCACATGAACTTCACTCTTCCGGACGATATATCAAAAAAGAAAAATATATTAAAAATAAAAATTAATTTTTTTTCTCCCTTTTTTTTCTTTTTTTTTTAAAAAAAAAACAAAAAAAAAACAAAAAAAAAACAAAAAAAAAAAAAAACACAAACTTACAGCATATATGCCGCAATGTCACAACTCGCCAGTCGATCAACATATAGCGCGCAATAAGCATATAACATACATATGTCACGTCACTGATCGAGTTGGGGAATAGTGCATATACTATTCCACATAACATATAGTAGTGTCATGTAGAGTGGATAATAAAATATGAAATATAAATGTAATTTTGAGTTGTTTTTTTTTTTTTTTTTTTTTTATTATTATTTTTTTTGTTTATTTATTATTATTTTTTTAAAAAAAAAAAAGAAAAAAAAGAAAGAAAAAAGGGAGAAAAAAAAATAATTTTTATTTTTAATATATTTTTCTCTTTTTTGATATATCGTCCGGAAGAGTGAAGTTCATGTGGGAGCATGCGTGTCGATATGGTCCCCGTGCGTCTGTCGGACAGTAGGGACCTGCTGACTTGGCCACTAAAAACGGCCGCAAGCAAGATTGCTAAACGTCCGTCGAAAATAGTAAGCTGCGATATTGTGAGGGTAGGATGTACTTTCAACAACACTTCCCTCTTCAAAAATGGCACTCGACGGTTCAGACTGGCGGAAGTTGGAACATGGTGATGTAATCACCATGCACCTGTCTACATGCCGGATGTCTGCCGCTGCTATGCCCACGAGCACCTGGGAAAGATATCACCTCATGGACAGTGGGAGCCCGCTGGTTCGGGACCCCAAAACGTCCGGAAATAAGCTTGTTTTAAATGCCCATCAATGTTGCAAGGGAAAGCTATATTGTGGACACCATTTTCCCTCTTCCAAAATGGCGATCGATGGCTCAGAGAGGCGGGGTCGAGGTAGATGGACGTAATCATTATGCGCCCGTTTGTATATTGAATGTTTGCTGGTGCTGCACCTCTAAATGATTGGAAGTAGGGTGTGTTAGTACCAATTAAGTTAATGAGGTTGTGGCTTGACACCGCCTATTTCCCTCATCTTTTTTGTATAAATGAACGTTGTACACTGCATTGTATTATGTATATTTTTTTGCACTTTGATAAAGACCAATTAGGTCGAAACGCGTTAGTGCTGCAATAAATTTTACTTCATTTTATCCTGCTGACTTTTCGTCTGTGACATATCCCGGGGATCCAATATTTCATCTATGGACCAGGTTATCACCACGGATGGTTGCTGGTAGGACGGGCTGGTGAGATCATATCCACAGATTTATGCCTATATAGTCCAGAGCCGACTTTATGGGGCTCAGAAAAAAATTATCTTGAAGTATTACTCACTGGACACTTAGCGTAAGCGCGAGGACTCTACCCATTATTTATCCATTGACTATTCGCACTTGGGAGTGTGCGTTTGTGCCCTTGCTGCTACCCAAGACCGACCATCTACACATTATCTGCGCCATTTTTTCCACCTTATTGTTTTTTCATTAAAACCAAATATTGACACGCCGATTTTTTTGGCAAATCTTAAAACAAATCTTGACACGTAGAATTTGACACGTAGAATCTCCTTTAGGGGAGGTGACTCAGAGGGAGGTCATGAGGTGGTGGGTTGCGTCGATCGTTGGTCGGTCTGAAATCCTCTGTATCCGGTCCATGGGTTGATCTTCTGAGCGTCTCATCTGTTCAGGCTCTGGTAACTCGGTCAGTCTGAAATCCTCTGTATCCAGTCCATGGGTTGGTCCTCTGGGCGTCTCATCTGTTCAGGCTCCGGTAACTCAGTCGGTCTGAAATCCTCTGTATCCGGTCCATGGGTTGGTCCTTTGGGTGTCTCATCTGTTCGGGCTTCGGTAACTCGGTCGATTAGACATCAGGAATATCTCACTCCGGCATATAGAAGGAATAGAGACAGAAACACCATAAGTATTTATACTCCCATTACCTTTAGCCAGGATCCAATGGAAAACAAGAAATCCCCCGAAGCTTCCCAAAGCTTTAAAAAAGATTCCAACCCTCACTAGCTATAGCTCCGCTTCTGCCCTGCTCCCATCAGTGTGGACCTAACCCTTGTAAATCCCCCCCTTTGGACGCTCTACTGTCGTTGTTTCTTGGTGATCTCCCTCACTACAACACCGCACAAGAATTTAAACAAGCGAACGACAGGAGCCAGAGTTACTATTACAAATGTCTCCTTGTGGCCCTTGTTAGTCTTAGGTACATTTCCCTCGCTAAAACCTAAACTAAACAAATAAAGAAAATGATACTCTTCACTCTTTGACATATTTGAGAAACTTCTTGCAGTGACCGGCGTGGATCCAGTTGTCTTGTCCCTCGAACCTCAGGGAGGTTGGCGTCGTCTGCAGCACCTGGAATGGCACATGATATCTTGCCTCTAGTCCCGTCCTCGGATGTTTCTTTAGCATGATCCAATCACCTGGTTGACTAGAATGAACACTGGTTATTGAGTTTGGGTCTGGGAGAGACTGCCGGACCTGGTGGACTTTTTGGAGCTCATCAAGGAAAAGCAATCATGATGGTCCTCAAAGTGTTTCCCTACTAGGTTGAAAAATTGATTAGAGGTTGAGAGGTTAGAATAGTTAGTAAAAGTTGGAAAATTTTACGTTTTTCACACCATTATCTCCCCCCTTCTCTTCCTCCTTCATAACAGGAAGAAGAGACGCTGTGTTCAAAAATGGTGCATCGTCTTAGAGTCAGTTTAGTGGGTGTTAGAGCCACTTAATGTCTTTACTCTCTGGGTGATTAATGTTGGGTACCCTGAGAGATACAATGTCCTAAAAAGATAACCTTTTCCTTGCAAAACTGTACTTTCTCCTTGTTAGCCTTATTACCTGTGGGCACCAGATGGTTAAGAAATGATACAGTATGCCGATAACAAACCTCCCGTGTGGGACCTCAAAGTACCAAGTCATCCACATACCACCCCTGGATCGATTGGGGCCCACTAATCTAACACGATCTTCAGCTTGCAACTGTATTCCGAGGGACTAGTCACCGACCCCTGATGAAGACGTGTCCATGTTAGGTGTTAACCTTGGAATGTAAAAACACAAAAAACTGGAGAGAGCAGAGTTAGTTACATTGGTGACAACAGAAACATCAGAGGAAACTACAACAGATCCAGTGTTAGTGGATCCAGCCTGCCTTAGCAGAGTTAGCCCAGAAAGAGCCTCTTCCGCTTCCATCATTGGATACCAATCGCGGCTATCCCCTCTGGCCAGGTGTACATAATGCGGTTCTTCCGGATTGAAACCGCCTTCTGTATACCCTGTCAGTTTACCTTAAAAGACTTCTGAAGCTACATCTGAGCTACATCTAAGGTCTTTGCCGTCCAGAGTCTGTGTTTAAACTCAGTTATGAATTTCTCCCATCTCCAGGCATCAAATGTCCCCTCCAGAGGGATACCCCAAGCGGTACCCTTGGACCATCTATGCCATTCTTTAAATGGGGTTTCATGGCCTTCGCCCCAAACCTAGGATTTTCGTGTGCTGCGCAGCCGTCTGACTGTGGGAAGCCTCGCTTTCCTTCCCTTGCATGGACGGCACATTGCCCATGGCGATTCGAATTGGCTTATCGTCTTACCCCTGCGTCCAGGGAAACCCTGCACCAATTTAGGAGAGCACCGTCTGGTGTCCTCTTTCACGGTGGATTGTCAGACTATATCCACTATAGTCCCCCAACTAGAGACCCTAACCGAGGCAACGTGTAACTCTATGGCTTGTTGTCCCAACAGGTTTGGTACAGAACTATGCCCCAAACGATTATTCAACAACCACAGATTACCCCCCTTGAATTATGTCTCTACCCCTCACAGTGTATGCATACACAAACGTATACGCTGTACGCCCGTACACTGCGTCGCCAGACTAAACCGCACAGCACAATGACTATCCTCTTTCTCTACAGAACAATGTGGCTTCTCTCAGTATACATTTGTTAAATGGGGATAGCCTTCTGCTGTCTATTTCCTAGCTGTACGATGTCTCATTACTACACATGAATCACTGTCACCAAATGAAAAACTTCTCAAAAGAACCTAACAGTCTGAATTTAAAACCGAAATGACCTACTTGCTGCGCAAAGCAACTCTAAACCAATAAAAGCGTGTTATTCTCGCTTGCACAATCCGCTTTTACGTAGTAAATATAAAAAGAAAGTTTTAAAACCAAATCCTTTCTTTTTCTACCGCAAAACCAACCGTAATGCGATACTATGCAAAACGCAGCAAGGTTCTAAAACTCAAAACAATAACATAAAAAAACACAACTGAAGTACATTCTCTACCAAAACTTCAGTTACAGGACGTCTTGCTATATACATTGAGATTCAGTAAAAAGTAACTTTTAACTTAAAACCAAAAACTCAATGCAAACACCAAGAACAAAACAAAAAACCCTTAGAACAAACAATTGTATAGGCCTGAATTAAAGTTCCATTTTTTTTCTTTTTTTTCCTGCAAAAATACAAACAGTAAAATAGTTTAGAAAGACCTCAATAACATTTCTTCATTTCCCCTTTTCTGGAACCCAAAATTAGGAACTCTGCTGAATTCCCAGAAACGATCTCTTTCCTCTCTAAGCTTCACATTTTCACATTTCAGCCGTTCATATTGGGATTTTAAATCTTTTACCTGGATCCATGACCTTGGCTGTCCCTGGCTTCTATGCCTTTGCAAAGATCCATGTCTGGGACCATTACCCCACCTTGCTGAATAAACCGCTTTACTTCTAGCTGTGGTTCTGGGATACTTAGAATCTCTCTGTCTGTTGCCATTAGTTACCACACAATACCTGGCAATATGTGAAAATCCCCCGCACGCAAAGCAACGAATAGCTTGTCTCCCTGCACAAAACTTTCTCTGTTCACATGGTGATCGGCCTTGCTGCCCAACACTAACCATCCTAGCATGACTAGATCCCACACCACTATCTGAATGGAGTACTTTTTACCACAGACTCACCTGAGATATCCTCTGCCATTGCACCAACATTCCCAACTCCAGGGTCAGACAAATTGTCCATCTCCATCCCTGAGTCGGTTTCAGTATCTGACCCAAAGTCCTCAGACTTCTCCATACTTACAGCACAATGTTCAGCTTCTGTCCTCCTGCAGGGACCAGACAATTCCCTTACAGCCTCCTGTGCATGCGTCGAGCTTTCAGACAAACATTCATTCTCCTTGCATAGCTCAGTATTAGACCTCACAGTACATTCATACTCTGGGCTAGTTTCAGCTGCCTGCTGGACAACAAGAGCTCTCAATTTATCCATTTCTACTTTTAAATCTTCCATCTCTCCTTCCAAACTCAGCTTCAGCCTACAAGACTCCTGAAATTTATCAGCTATCCAACCAGCAGCAAAAATCAGAGCATACTTTCCTTTCCGTTTGCGGAATTTTCGGTTACCTATCAGGTTTGCAACACAATTCTTGGCCTCCCACCAAGGGTCAATAGATCCCTGCATAGCTTGAACAATGGCCGCCGTGTGTTGTACCTTAGCTACTTCCTTAAAAATGCTTTCCATTGTACAGGAATACAAACACTACAATGCTTACTACGAAAAAGACACTGCTATCAATCTCTATGAGTTGTCCCAATACTTTTGGCACAGAACTACAAAGCACCACCCTCCTACACTGTAGTACCCATATTCACTATACCAATCAATTACCCTGAGAGATACAATTCAGTGTAACAGCCACAGATATACAAACATTAAGCAGAATCATTAACCATCACACAATGATTCCCCTATCAGGCTGGTCACTGGGCTATAACATAACCGAACATTCAAAACAAAATCAAGCCGTACATAGAAAAGTTACAAAAGAGACAAAAATAACTTCAGGACAAAAACTAACATTTGAGGCAAAAACAAACTAATCGCTTTCCATAGACACCAAAACTAAAAGTGAATCAGCTCCATCTAAAACTGAATTCCTTGTTAAAAAACCTGCAGCACCAAACTAACCAAGATGGCTGCCAAAGCACATTTTTTCACACAAAGGTAAGATGGCTGCCAAGTCGCATGGTTTTTTCACACAAAGGAAGACCAAGATGGTGTCTCCAAAATCCAGCAATAGAGAAACCAAATTAAACAAAACAGTTTCTCTATTCCCTGTGCCCCACCCCCGAAACCAGAGTCAAAACCTCCTCTGATTTAAAGGCTAACAGTATAAAAAATCCTCTAAATGCCGTTTCTCCTGTACAAACATTAAAACAAAATTCTGCCTCTACAAACCAAAATCACCTCTTACAAACATAAAAATGATATCCTGTACTGGTCAGCACACATGTCACAATCTCACCATACAGTCTCTGTACAATCAGCTCAGATCCACCAAAAACTACACCAGAAAATTACTTATCTCGTTCTTACACAAAAAGAGCAAAATCGTTCTTTTATCAAGCAGATGTAGCGCTGTGTTTAATTCCTTATAGTGGCAGTACCTATTTTTGGCCACCGGAGGGAGACAAGCGCAATGTGAGACACTGAATATTACATTGGGACTACATTTCCCGGAATGCTTAGGGAATGGACACAGGAAGTGGGTGGGACACAGAGACTTACATCCTGAGCCTCATGGAGAGAGCTGGCAGAGCGCGCCAGGGAGTGAGAGAGACAAGACACAGTACTGCAGAACGTAACAGTGACCAGGCCGGAGCGCAGGTGGGGCCGAACGGAGTTACAGATCGGGTTATTCAGCCTTACCAAAGGGAGACCCTGCGATCCACAAGGTTGCCCAAGCTGCTATTAAGGAAGCTGAGGACCCCGAGTTAGGAGTCCCGCAGGTCGATCGGACTGGGAGAGCAGGCAGTAAGCTGGACAAGTCGCGGCAGGAGCAGAAAGCCAGACAGCGGATCCAAAAGCCAAGAGAACCCCAGTAAGGATCAAGCGGAGAGACGTCCTGGGTCAAGTGGAACCTCAAGTATCTGGCGGATGGGTGAGAGGCCTACTAGGCCATTGTAAAACCAAGAAAGTACGCTGCTGTTTGTTTCCAAAACCCACAGGGCCCCAACTTGACTAGTTGAAGATACCTCTTAAGCAATTCACTGGCCAGTTGAATAGTGTACCCGGGTACCATAACACACACACACACTTACATTCCAGGACATAACCTATGCGGGACTCACTCCCCAATTACAAAAGGGGTTAAAGACTTATTTTCCTTTTCCGCTGCGCGTTTTCCCGAATTACGAAGCATCGTATTTCTTTTATGCTGCGCATTTTCCGAATTACGAAGCATCGTATTTCTTTTTTCCGCTGCGTGTTTACCGCATTACGAAGTACTGTAAATATATATACGAACACCGTGTTATTCATTATATGCCTTTTATTCTAGTAAACTATATAATCTATAAAATCCACAACGGTGCTGGAGTATATTTATTCCCTAGTGCGGGGAGACTGACCCGAGGTTCAATTTCAGCGGCTCCTCCGGGAGTGAGCGCTACACAGACATTTCCTCAACACAGGAGATAAAATTACACCTCACTTTCTCTCCTTTTTTCTTCTGTGCAGAGGAAAAATCTGTTGGTTCCTTGTTTAGCTGACTCGCCATATGTTTTGGAAATTAATCTACTATCAATTCCCTAATGTAGTTTGATACGCTGTACTTACAAGCAGCTCTGCGCTATCCCTGGCATACGTACCTGAACCCACGCAGTAAAGAGACACAGAACCACACGCTGCTTCTAGCTGGAGTTTATCTGACCACCTGAGACAAGAGCCAAGTCCCAAGTGTGCTCCTGGCTTCTGGTCATTTGTTTATTACACAATCGGACAACGCCCAGTGGCCACTGACTATACAACAGAAAACAAGTTTGTCCAGTAAATACATTTACATATCAAAAGGACAGAGGTGTGGACTAGAATGACGGACCGGCCCCCTGTACACACCATATCCCTACAGTATAATGTCTGCCGCTGGCTTGGATTTGAAACCACATTCAAATCCAACACAGGGAGACAGATGACAACTTATAAAAACACACACATCCTAGACTATAATGTCCACATAATAAAATTTCCACAACAATATGCAATGTGAACGTATCGCAGATCTCCACAACAATAAAACTCACAGCAATATGCAATGTGAACGTATCGCAGATCTCCACAACAATAAAACTCACAGCAGTATGCAATGTGAACGTATCACAGATCTCCACAACAATAAAACTCACAGCAATATGCAATGTGAACGTATCACAGATCTCCACAACAATAAAACTCACAGCAATATGCAATGTGCGGTGTATACCAGCAAAACACAGATTTCCAGAACAATAAAACTCACAGCAATGTGCGGTGTATATCAGCGTATCACAGACATTCAGTGTTATATGGGAGTTTTGCATATGAGTAACAGTAGTTTAAACCATGCCCGAAGGGGTGACACCATAAGTTACCGCACCGGGTGACACCAACCCTAGTGACGCCACTGGATATATTGCCCCCAGCTCACACATGGATATATTGCCCCAGCAGCTCACATATGGATATATTGCCCCCCGCTCACACATGGATATATTGCCCCAGCAGCTCACATATGGATATATTGCCCCCCGCTCACACATGGATATATTGCCCCAGCAGCTCACACATGGATATATATATAGCCCCACAGTTCACACATGGATATACAGTTGTGTTCAAAATTATTCAACCCCCAATGCTGTAAAGGGTTTTAGGGAATTTAGTGTACATTTGTAATTGTATTCAGAATGAAATCCTACAAGGACTTTTTAAAGAACCATATGCAACTAAAATGACATCATTTGGTTTTGTAATACAGTAGTAAATGTTTCTTTTGTGAATTCTTCATTGACACAATTATTCAACCCCTTAAAGACTACCACTCTGAAGAACAGAGGTTCATTCAAGTGTTTTCAATCAGGTATTGAAAACACCTGTGGATGTCACGGAGCAGCAATAAAGCATAATAAGCACCAATTAGGCAGCTTTAAAATTACTGTGATACTCAGCTCCTTCTAGACATTTACTGGTGTGGTTACAAACATGGTGAAGTCAAGAGAATGGTCCAGGAAGACAAGAGAAGAGGTGATTACTCTTCACAGGAAGGGCAATGGCTACAAGAAGATTGCAAAGATGTTAAACATACCAAGAGAGACCATAGGAAGCATCATTCGCAAATTCAAGGCAAAGGGCACTGTTGAAACGCTACCTGGTCGTGGCAGAAAGAAGATGCTGACTTCGACTGCTGTGCGCTACCTGAAGCGTAGAGTGGAGAAAAGTCCCCGTGTGACTGCTGAGGAACTGAGAAAAGATTTGTCAGATGTGGGTACTGAAGTTTCAGCTCAGACAATACGGCGCACACTGCGTAATGAAGGCCTCCATGCCAGAACTCCCAGGCGCACCCCCTTGCTGTCTCCAAAGAATAAGAAGAGTCGACTGCAGTATGCCAAAAGTCATGTGGACAAACCACAGAAGTTTTGGGATAGTGTTCTGTGGACTGATGAAACAAAATTAGAACTGTTTGGGCCCATGGATCAACGCTATGTTTGGAGGAGGAAGAACAAGGCCTATGAAGAAAAGAACACCTTGCCTACTGTGAAGCATGGCGGGGGGTCAATCATGCTTTGGGGCTGTTTTGCTTCTGCAGGTACAGGGAAGCTTCAGCGTGTGCAAGGTACCATGAATTCTCTTCAGTACCAGGAGATATTGGATGACAATGTGATGCAGTCCATCACAAACCTGAGGCTTGGGAGACGTTGGACCTTTCAACAGGACAATGATCCCAAGCATACCTCCAAGTCCACTAGAGCATGGTTGCAGATTAAAGGCTGGAACATTTTGGAGTGGCCATCGCAGTCACCTGATTTAAATCCGATTGAGAACCTCTGATGGGACTTAAAGAAAGCAGTTGCAGTGCGCAAGCCTAAGAATGTGACTGAACTGGAGGCTTTTGCCCATGACGAATGGGCGAAGATACCCGTAGATCGCTGCAAGACACTTGTGTCAAGCTATGCTTCACGTTTAAAAGCTGTTATAACTGTAAAAGGATGTTGTACTAAGTACTAAGATTGAATGTCACTTGGGGGTTGAATAAAACTGATAATGATGTGAGCACAGAAAAGACATTTGTGGTTATTTCATTATAAATGTTATGTTATATTTGTCTGACCTACACGTGCCTCTTTGATTTAATTGTAAGCAAGATGACTGAATGATCAAAATCAATGTCAAACTAGCCAAAACACTCAATTACAGTGGGGGTTGAATAATTTTGAACACAACTGTATATTGCCCCTAGCAGCTCACACATGGATATATATTGCCCCAGCAGCTCACATATGGATATATATATTGCCCAGCAAGCTCACACAGGGATATTTATTGCCCTGCAGCTCACACATGGATATATATTGCCCCAGCAGCTCACACATGGATATATATTGCCCCCAGCATCTCACACATGGATATATAATTCCCCAGCAGCTCACACATGGATATATATTTTCCCCAGCAGCTCACACATGGATATATATTTCCCCCAGCATCTCACACATGGATATATATTTCCCCAGCAGCTCACACATGGATATATTTTGCCTCCAGCAGCTCACATGGATATACAATATATTGCCCCAGCAGCTCACACATGGATATATATTGCCCTAGCAGCTCACACAAGGATATATATTGTCCCCAGCAGCTCACACATGGATATATATTGCACCGGCAGCTCACACATGGATTTATATTGCCCCCAGCAGCTCACACGTGGATTTATATTGCCCCCAGCAGCTCACACATGGATATATTTTGCCTCCAGCAGCTCACATGGATATACAATATATTGCCCCAGCAGCTCACACAGGGATATATATTGCCCCAGCAGCTCACACAAGGATATATATTGTCCCTAGCAGCTCACACATGGATATATATTTCCCCAGCAGCTCACACATGGATATATATTTTCCCCAGCAGCTCACATATGAATATATATATTGCCCCAGCAAGCTCACACAGGGATATTTATTGCCCTGCAGCTCACACATGGATACATATTGCCCCAGCAGCTCACACATGGATATATATTGCCCCCAGCATCTCACACATGGATATATAATTCCCCAGCAGCTCACACATGGATATATATTTTCCCCAGCAGCTCACACATGGATATATATTTCCCCCAGCATCTCACACATGGATATATATTTCCCCAGTAGCTCACACATGGATATATATTGCCCCAGCAGCTCACACATGAATATATATTTCCCCCAGCAGCTCACACATGGATATATTTTGCCTCCAGCAGCTCACATGGATATACAATATATTGCCCCAGCAGCTCACACATGGATATATATTGCCCCAGCAGCTCACACAAGGATATATATTGTCCCCAGCAGCTCACACATGGATATATATTGCACCGGCAGCTCACACATGGATTTATATTGCCCCCAGCAGCTCACATGTGGATATATATTGCCCCCAGCAGCTCACACGTGGATATATTTGTCCCAGCAGCTCACACAAGGTTATATATTACCCCAGCAGCTCACACAGGGATATATATTGAACCCAGCAGCTCACACATGGGTATATATTGCCCCAGCAGCTCACACATGGATATATATTGGCCCAGCAGCTCACACATGGATATATATTGCCACAGCAGCTCACACATGGGTATATATTGCCCCAGCAGCTCAAACATGAATATCTATTGCCCCCAGCAGTTCATACATCAATATATATTGCCCCCAGCAGCTCACACGTGGATATATATTGCCCCAGCAGCTCACCTCTCCTCTGCCAGGCCCCTCCGAGAAAATATTGCTAGACGCCACGTGCTTTTCGTCCTACAAGCGGCCGCCGGCAAGAAGCTCTGCCGCTCACGTAGGTTCCACCAGTCAGCCGCAAACTTGCGAGATCGCAGAGTTCACGTGAACTCCACGATCTCCCGGCTGGCTGGTGGAACCCATGCGAGCGGCAGGGCTGCTGCACCCCCTGGCTGAAAGGTGTGCCCCCTCGCTACGCCAATGCAATAAAGAGCTTCTTCTATGAAATCCTCACACAGGCTGTGACTTCCAGCGTCTGCTCTTAGGATAGGAAGAAGCTCACAGCTCTCACTTAATGCACTGATTCTTAGTGGATCCTGCAGGATTCAGGCTGAGATCTCACAGCTCAGATCTAGGGCTCAGATCTAGGTTTAGCAGAGAGTTTCAGTGAATGTGACCCAGGAATCTGTTTCCTGCAGAGTCACAGCTCAAACAAACAATACCAGATATTCCACGTCTCATAAAAGGTGGGTTTCACCTCACCACGAGGCACTGTTTAGTGAATAAACCCCTACACAGACAGAGGGAGAACTCCAATCAGGAAACTACAGGGTTAACAGACAGTCCCATGATACAAAGTGTCCAAGTCCTGTGTAGAAACAAAGAAACATAGAAACATAGAAAAATGTAGGCAGATAAGAACCTTTCGGCCCATCTAGTCTGCCCAATTACATGGATACTTTACCTGGATTTATCTTTTGTTTAGGATAGCCTTATGCCTATCCCATGCTTGCTTAAATTCAATGTATGTGGAATGTGGTAAAACTCGCCCACTGACTCCTGATAGGAGAAAAGTTAGTTTCGTTTCTCATTCTGCTTCCAGCGATGGCGTCTGCTGATCTGAGAGACGAGCTGACCTGCTCCATCTGCCTGAACATTTATACAGACCCTGTGACCCTGCCATGTGGACACAGCTTCTGCAGGACCTGCATTGGGGATGTGCTGGACACACAGGAGGCATCTGGAGCCTATAAGTGTCCTGAGTGCAGAGCAGAGTCTCAGGAGCGTCCGGCTCTGGTGAAGAACAGGAAACTGCGGAACATCGCTGAGAATATCCGATCTACTCACCCAGAGCAGGAGGAGGTCGGGATCCCCTGTACTTACTGTGACTCTCCGGTACCGGCTGCTAAAACATGTCTACATTGTGAAGCTTCTCTGTGTGAAAACCATCTGAGGGTCCACAGCAAGTCAGCAGAACACGTCATAACTGAACCCACCACTTCACTGGAGAACAGGAAATGCTCCGTCCACAAGAAGGTCCTGGAGTATTACTGCTGTGAGGACGCGACCTGTATCTGTGTGTCCTGCAGCCTGGCCGGAGAGCACAGGGGACACCAGGTGGAGACTCTGAATGAGGCCTCTGAGAAGAAGAAGGAGAAACTGAGGAATATTCAGCAGAAACTGACCTCACAGAGAGAGGAGGCCGAGAAAAGAGTCCAGAACCTGGAGGAGCTCAGGAGACAAGTGCGAGGAAAAGCAGCCGGGGTAACAGAGCGAGTCACTGCCCTGATTAGGGACATCAGGAAACAGCTGGAAGCCCTGGAGAAGCGAGTCCTGAGTGAGATCTCCAGGCAGGAAGAGCAGGTCTCACTCCGAGTCTCAGATCAAATCCGGCAGCTGGAAATAAAGAAGGAGGAGCTGTCCAGGAAGATGGGCGACATCGAGGAGCTGTGTGACATGACAGACCCAGTAACTGTCTTACAAGGACGAGAATCAGACAGAGACGACTATTGTGACACTGAGGAGGGCACAGAGAGACGTGACATAAAGGTCCATGATGCAGGAGATCTGGATGTGGGTCTGATCTCAGTGACCTTACACTCAGGCCTAGCTGGGATTGTGACCGGAATAACGAGACGGCGCCGTGTACCGGAGGCTTCAGACATGTTACTGGATGTAAACACGGCTTCAGACATGTTACTGGATGTAAACACGGCTTCAGACATGTTACTGGATGTAAACACGGCTTCAGACATGTTACTGGATGTAAACACGGCTTCAGACATGTTACTGGATGTAAACACGGCTTCAAACATGTTACTGGATGTAAACACGGCTTCAGACATGTTACTGAATGTAAACACGGCTAGTAATGATGTTTCTGTATCAGAGGATTTGAAAACTGTTTCCTGGTCACGAATAAATCAGAGACGCCCAGAAATCACCAGCGAGTTTTATCGTCAGGTTTTAAGCTCCAGGAGTTTCTCCTCAGGGCGACATTACTGGGAAGTGGAGGTCAGTGAATCGGGGGGTGGAGGTCGGGATGACCTATCCCAGTATAGAGAGGAGGGGGAAGCAGTCACTGATTGGAGAAAATATCAAGTCCTGGTGTTTGCAGAAGTTTGATAATAAAAAGTATTATATGTTACATGACAGTAATAAGATCCGGTTCCCTCACTCCTTTTCCTGTCATAGATTGGGGATATTCCTGGACTATGAGGTCGGACGTTTGTCCTTTTATGAGCTGTGTGACCCGATCAGACACTTACACACCTTCACTGCCGCCTTCACCGAGCCGCTCCATGCTGTATTCGGGGTATATGGGGATAATTCCTGGCTGAGAATTTGAGGAATTTTGGATTTTGTGTCAGTTAAAATGATTTCTAGGAGTGAAAACTCTTTAACCCATAGAATGCCTTGCTGGGTTTAGCTAATAATCCCATATTAAGAATAATTGTATAAAAAGAAAGGAATGCTTGTGCAGAAACATGATGGGATCCCCCTCTGATAATGGGCCGAGCAGGACATGAGATCCACCAACTGGCTCAAACATTACTGGAAAATCCCATTCTTAATATTCCTCTTAATGGAAAGTTTCTGGATCAGGTTGTGCAGATGTAAATGCTATTTCCCTGTGATTGCGGATTGGCTGAATGTTTAACCCCCTGATCGCTGGCTATTAAGCTGATCCTTTGAGATCTCGTGGCTTTGCTCCTGATTTATACTGATTGATTGATCATAGAACTGATACTCGCTGATAGATTTGTAATCAATAAATCTGATTTCTATTTCACACAAACGCCGCGTAAAGAATGACTTGTCTGTGTCCGTTCCCTCCAATCAGTGATGAGTATTATATGCACGGGGGGGCTCCGGGTACTCGGGTATCATTAATACATGTTACTCCCTGAGGTCACATGATGCTCGTGGTTTAATATACAGACTGGAGGTCACCCAGGGGTTAAATAACAGAAAATCCAAAGCTAAAAGCAGGAGAAATACTCGGGGACAATTCCATGTATGTGACACAAAACAGGGGTATGGAGAGATGTGGTCGGGCAGAGATCGGGGCTGGCAGCGCAGGTTCAGAGTCGCTTGTAGACGCAGGAGAATCAAATCCCAAATAAGTATCAAATGCCAATACTCAGTGTACAGAAAGAAATGACGAGTGAGGCTGGAAGCAGCTATATAAAGAATATAAGGCCACACGGCGCTATATAAATATCTGCTTCATGCGGATAAGATAGGTGACTTTATGCGGGAAACAATGTTTAAGCAATGCGCAGATATTCCTGCAAAGTGCTGTGTGATTGGAAAGTCTGCTGTTACTTTGCACGTGATATAAAGTTATACATACAATGTGCACAGATCCAGATTAAAAACCTTATTAATGACAAATAGCAATTTAAATCATATTCTCTGGGCTCTGTCGCCACCTAGTGTCTAGAAATCATCATGACCACAACACCATGAAACTTGTGTTGAGATTCTAGGGGCCCTATTACAATCTTCGCGGAAACGTTTGCGCCGGTGTTCCGTCCAGGATTGCCTGATTGTCGAATAATGCCTGGGCCGCTCTGCGCATGCGCCTGGTGCACCTACGTCACAGAAGCTGTCAATCAAGCGGCCGATCAGCTGGCTTCCGTGACGTAGGCGCATTCGGACATGAGCGTCGGGTCAATCGGACACGAGCCCCCGATCCTGCAAGCCCCGCTCTGCGCATGCGCAAAGCGGCCACGAGCGGTGGATTCCAAGGGACGCACTGCGCATGAAAGCACGAGGTGCACTGTGCTTAATGTTTTTACGCTCATCGCGCCGGACGCTGGGAATGTTTATGTCTCGTCTCCAATTAAAAATAAATAATAACATTTTTTTACATTTAAAAATCGTTCGTTGTGTTTAATAAACATGTAAAGGCAGTATGTTTGTGCGCACGCCGCTGACACACAATATGACTGGCTAAGAGATTTTTAACTCCAAACCACTGTGCTGCAGCAATTCAGTGCATTCTAACCCCGAGCTTTGTGTGAAGGTGTTGAATTGCTGCGGCTTCATCGCGAAACCAATTTGGATCTAGACGTCTGGTTATACACATTGTAATTATTTTTATTTATATAAATTCACTGTCCGTCCACTTAGGATGTCGAACCCATATTTTTATGAATATGTCCTTATATATTTTAATTTTGATCCAGTTGTGCGTCTAAAATATATATATATATAGGGGGCGTGGTCTGACCGCGGAGAGAGCTGGCCGCGTGAGAGCAGAGCTCCAGCAGAGGGGACGCTGAAACAGCGGATATCTCAAGCGAAATTACCCAAAAAAATACCTCTCAGGAGGGGTAAGGACGGCTGAGTATGATGCCAGCACCAAAAACCGCAAAAAAAACATCGAAGGCTGAGTTCTTTGCGCCGCAGGGTTTGAAACTTAAGGAAGGCCTGGACATCCAAGATGGCGGCGGCTCCACACAGACATCGCCGGGTGCGGAGATAGACTCAGGACTGCCCCTGCAAGGTATGGAGGCCTTTACTGAGCGCATAGAGGGCTTGATAAACTCTCTCTCGGATAAACTAACCTCCCGGTTGGACTCTGTAGCAGCAGATATTAAGAAGGAGATCCGGGAGATCGGAGATCGCACAGATAAATTGGAGGAGAAAATGGCGGAACAAGCTGGAGCACACAACGCTATGGCGGAGAGGGTTGATGATCTGGAGGAACAACTTAGGGGGGCCTTACTGAAAGTAGCAGACATGGAGGACAGATCGAGGCGCCACAACTTGAAAATAAGAGGGGTGCCGGAAGCAGTGACTACGCAAGCCCTGTCGCAATATGTGACTGAGATATTCCAACACCTTCTCCCTGATACTACCCCCGACTCACTCCTCTTTGATAGGATTCACCGACTGCCGAGACCCCCCTCGGCACCTGAGAGGTCACCGAGAGATGTAATACTCAGGCTCCATTACTTTAAACCGCGGGAAGACGTGCTTCGGGCCTTGCGGTCTCCTGATGCTCTTAAGCCGGAGTATGATCACATTTCTATCTTTCCGGATCTGTCCAAGGCTACGTTACAAAACCGGAGAAACTTTCGCCAAGTGACTGAGGTTCTACGCGCCAACGGAGTGTCTTACAGATGGGGATTCCCGGTTAAGTTGTTGGTGGCCAGAAACGGAGCTTTCCATGTAATCACTTCGGTTGACGCAGGGACACGGCTTCTTAAAGTGTGGGGCATGGAACAACAGGGCCCATCTTCTTCTCCGACTACTCAAGCCCGGGGCTCGACTCAGCGTCTGGATCCAGAGTGGCGTAAGAGATAAGGTCAACATTAGGATTCTAAGACGGCTGGCGGCAAAGAATTAGTCCTCCAGTGGGAGGAAATAAGAGAAGGCCCAGCGTGAGGGCCTTATGGGCCTGGGCTTCTCCTTCCTGGTCTCTGTAGAAGACACTAAGATATAATTCCGTAAAAGGAACGTCGGACTGGTCATTAAGTTGCGAGGGTAAAGTCTTTTGGTCGGCGCGCCCCGACACTGGGCTTCTTGAGATCTCTCACCGATTTGTTTATATATTGTCTGTTTTTGCGGGCCGGACCCTCCGCAGACCTCGAGGTTTCCCCCCCTCCCTCCTCTCGTGAGGGGTATGAGAAGGTCCCCCTTATTTTTTTGGGGCTTCTCGCTGGAGATGTTTATGTTTATGGATGTATATAGTTCCCAGGTGAATACCTGGTTGGTGTGTTTTTTTCTTTGTTATGGTTATATGTGGCCACCCCCTTGCTGTATAGATAAAGGTAAAAATGTGCACTTCCCACATGTAGTTATTAAACGCAATGCTGAAGGTACTCTCATACAATGTTAAGGGGCTGAACGCCCCGGTTAAGCGGCATGCTCTGGCGGCGGATGTGTTGCGGCTAAAGCCGGATGTGGTTTGCCTCCAGGAAACCCATTTTAAACGCCTTGCCCATCCCTCGCTCGGAATACGTAACTTCCCCATACAATACCACGCTACGGGTCCTACTAAAGCGAGAGGGGTGTCGATTTTAATTAGATCGGATGTTGTATACCAACTACATAGAAAGATTTCGGATCCGCGGGGCCGCTATCTTATTTTGGTATGCTCGTTGAATCATAAAACTTACACGCTGGTGAATATATACTCGCCTAATACGGAACAACTTTCTTTTATTTCTGGAATACTACATAGGGTGTCCCTGGTAGCGACTGGGGTATTGCTAATATGTGGGGATCTCAATTATAGTATTGACCCATTGTGTGATGTCCGGTCCCCTAAGATCCCGATCCCGACCAAACGTAGCATAAGACAGGGACAGAAATTGAGAGACCTGTTTTCCTCCCATGGTTTATATGATGTATGGCGCTTATGGCACCCGGGTGACTCAGAATTTACGTTCCATTCAAGGGTACATAATACGTATAGTAGGCTGGATTATTTCTTGTTACAGAGCTCCTCTCTGTCACAGGTCCTCAAGTGCGAGATTTTAGATATTACCTGGTCGGACCACGCGCCGGTCTTTTTGACAATTGGGGAGGGAGGAGAGAGGGGAGCGGGGAAGGCGATGTGGCGCTTTAATGATTCCATTTTGTCTGATCCTGGCGCCTTGGCTGAAATAGAACAGTCGTTGGCGGAATATTTTACGTTGAATAATACTCCAGGGGTCACGCCAGAAACACTTTGGCAAGCACACAAAGCGGTCCTGAGGGGCGTGTGCATTAAATGGGCTTCTCGTTTGAACCAAGCTCGTCAGGCTGATAAACTTTTAATACTATCTCAAATCCATGTAGCAGCGCAGGCGAATAGCTCGGATCCTACCCCAGCCCATCTGAAAATACTCTTAGAAGCGCAGGCGCGACTGTCAGACTGGAATTACAAGGCTCTTCTTTATTCCCAGCGCAGATTGAAAGCACGGTACTATGCGTATAGAGATCGTCCAGGTCGGCTTCTGGCCAGATACCTTAGGCCTACGGTAGCGGCCACTAGAATTTCCCATCTTGTGCTGGATTCTGGTAGGAAGACGGTTTATAAGCCACTGGAAATAGGGAATGCCCTGGCCGCGTACTATGGGGACCTATATAATTTACAATCTGACTCGCACCTATCCTCAATTGGCGAGGCGCGGGTGGATCGATATTTATCGGATCTCCATCTGCCTTCCTTAACTTCTACCCAGAGGGACGGTTTATCGTCTCCCTTTACGGAGCTAGAGATAGCGACGACCATTAAATCCCTCCCATCCCATAAATCCCCAGGCCCAGATGGCTTTACAGATATATATTATAAGAATTTTTCTGCCCTATTGACTCCCCACCTTCTCTCGCTTTTCACCTCAGCCGCGGAGACGGGTAGATTTCCTGAGGAAATGTTACGTACTACTATCGTCCCTCTCCCTAAACCCGGTAAATCCCCTACTCTGTGCCCAAATTTTAGACCGATATCTTTATTAAATGTTGATGTAAAAATCTATGCCAAAATAATAGCGAATAGGGTGGCGGAACTCCTGCCTGGGCTGATTTGCTCCGACCAGGTGGGGTTTATACGGGGGAGACAGGGGCCGCACAACACTAAAAAATTGATAGATTTAATACAAGTGATTCAGACACACCGCCTCCCGAGCGTGCTGTTGGCGCTAGACGCTGAAAAAGCGTTCGATAGAGTGGATTGGATGTTTTTGCGTAAAGTGTTGCTGAAATTTGGTTTCCCGGTCTCGGTGCTGCAAAGTATTTTCGCGCTATATGCTTCCCCGACGGCGTCGGTATTGACGGCGGGCTTTTTATCGACTCAGTTTGGCATTAGAAACGGGACGAGACAAGGGTGCCCCTTGTCCCCATTGCTGTACGCTCTAGTGATCGAACCATTGGCGCAGCGAATCCGACAAGATGATGGGGTGGCGGGGATTATGGTGGGTCCAACGGTGTACAAAATAGGGCTCTTCGCTGATGACATTTTGCTGACTCTAACTGAACCCACAGACTCCTTACCTCGACTTAGTGAACTTCTGACGGAATATAGTGCGGTATCTTTTCATAAAATTAACTTACCTAAGTCGCAGGCGTTAACTATAAATGTCCCTGGTAAGGTTAGGGAATCATTAAAACAGACTTTTCAGTTTGAATGGCGGGAGGATTATCTGCAGTACCTAGGGGTAAAAATTTCTAAATCTCCTGACCAATTATTCGACCTCAACTACAAACCCTTCTTATCGCATATAAAACAGCTTTTGTTTAAATGGAAAAGGAAGTCCTTATCATGGATAGGTAGGATAGCTGCTATTAAAATGTCACTTTTGCCTAAGCTACTATATTATTTTAGAACCATTCCGATCCGTTTACCTAAATCTTATTTAGACGAGGTACAATCTCTTTTGAACCATTATGTGTGGAACGGAAAAAGACCTAGGGTACCCAATAGGCTGCTCAACCTCCCCATACGGAGAGGGGGGCTGGCTATGCCTCATGTGCATCTGTACCATAGAGCTGCGGTGCTGGCGTCTTTAGCAGAATATTTCCACTCCCCGCGTCCTCCACAGTGGACAGCCATAGAACAGTCTTTTGCAAAACAATACCTGATAACGACTGTCATTTGGCTCACACGCCGCCAGAGGCCCCCCTTACCAGATATATTGCCGCTTACTAGATGGTATTTACATGTCTGGGATATGAGTCGTACCCTCTTGTTAAATACTACCTCCCTCTCGCTGGCAACCCCACTGGAGGTATTGACACATTGGATTGCAGACTTTGACAGTGCTAGGTGGACCTCTAGGGGGATTAGCCATCTCCACCAATTGATATCGGGGGGGAAAATACTGACCTTCGAAATGATACAGCAACGATATAGGTTAACGGAGGCGTGGCGGCTTTCTTACTACCAAATAGCATCGGTTATCCGTCGGCCAGGCACGAGCTTCCAACCTACCTTACCTCAGGCCCCATTGTCACCATTTGCGAGATTCGTGATACAACCAAGTACACAGGCAAAACTCCTTTCCATATGTTATGCAGCGCTCAATGTACCATTACCGGACCACACATGGTCATTCCAAAAGGCCTGGGAGGGGGAGTTGGGTATTAAGATACCCCCTCAGGACTGGGAGCGGGCGTTTGCATTGGACAGGGGAGCGTACCGGTGTACCTCTTTGATGGAAGTGAGACGTAAAGTATTATACCGTTGGTACCTGGTACCGGCAAGGGAATGTCATATGAATCACAAAGTCTCACCAATATGTTGGCGCTGCGAGAGGCTAAAAGGAACCATGATTCATGTTTGGTGGGAATGTGAGGCGGTAGAGCCATTTTGGCGCGGAGTGGCGGGCCTGGTGGAAAAAGCAATAGGTTTGGCGATACCATTTGCTCCTGCGGATTTCCTATTGGGCATATCAAAGGTTAGAATGGATAGATGGCAAAAGAAATTGTTTAGTGTGATAACCTCTAGCACTATGTTGCTAATAGCTCGGAGTTGGAAGCAACAGCGGGTACCTACTGTCCGTGAGATACGAGATATGGTGAACAATACAAGGGACTATGAACTGATGGCTAGACATATCTATGACTTCCCACAGCCAGAAAAAGACCACTGGTCTCTTTGGGATTCTATGCTGGCCGCGGAATGTACCGTGGATCTGGGGGTGCCGGGCTAGGTTGGAAAGTGATGTATATGGGGCAACACAATACCTAATAATGTTGGGACGCTAGGATTGGGATTCATATTATTCTTTCCAAGGTAATACTCTCCAGCTATGGGGTGGTGGCCTGTGTTTGTTTGTAAGTTAATGTATGTTTTGTTCCCCTTATATGTAACCAGAAAGGTATTGACCGCCTTGTTTTTTCTTTCTGTATCCAATTGTTATAATTTTCTGTTCTTGCCTTTCAAAAACAATAAAAATTTTGAATTATAAAAAAATATATATATATATAAATAGGATATTGTAGTCTTAATAAATTTTGGTTTAATTAACCCTGTACTTTTACCTATATTTACATTTTTAACCAAAATAAATATAAAATATTATTTAGATTAGAAACCCCACAAAGACACCCGCACACCCTGAATATATGGAGGAGCCCCTAAAAACACACCCGCACACCCTGAATATATGGTGGAGCCCCACAAAGACACCCGCACACCCTGAATATATGGAGGAGCCCCTAAAAACACACCCGCACACCCTGAATATATGGAGGAGCCCCTAAAAACACACCCACACACCCTGAATATATGGAGGAGCCCCTAAAAAGACACCCGCACACCCTGAATATATGGAGGAGCCCCTAAAAACACACCCACACACCCTGAATATATGGAGGAACCCCTAAAAACACACCCGCACACCCTGAATATATGGAGGAACCCCTAAAAACACACCCGCACACCCTGAATATATGGAGGAGCCCCTAAAAATACACACGCACACCCTGAATATATGGAGGAACCCCTAAAAACACACCTGCACACCCTGAATATATGGAGGAGCCCCTAAAAAGACACCCGGACACCCTGAATATATGGAGGAACCCCACAAAGACACCCGCACACCCTGAATATATGAAGGAACCCCTAAACACACACCCGCACACCCTGAATATATGGAGGAGCCCCTAAAAATACACCCACACACCCTGAATATATGGAGGAGCCCCTAAAAAGACACTCGCACACCCTGAATATATGGAGGAGCCCCTAAAAAGACACCCGCACACCCTGAATATATGGAGGAGCCCCTAAAAACACACCCGCACACCCTGAATATATGGAGGAGCCCCTAAAAACACACCTGCACACCCTAAATATATGGAGGAGCCCCTAAAAACACACCCGCACACCCTGAATATATGGAGGAGACCCTAAAAACACACCCGCACACCCTGAATATATGGAGGAGACCCTAAAAACACACCCGCACACCCTGAATATATGGAGGAGCCCCTAAAAAGACACCCGCACACCCTGAATATATGGAGGAGCCCCTAAAAACACACCCGCACACTCTGAATATATGGAGGAGCCCCTGTAAAGTAGATTGCTGGAGAGATGGATGGATATGTTTGTACGAGGACTGTCCAGCCTGCACAGGGACACTTGCTAGTTACACCGCAGGCCCGGTTCATGATTCACAGGTTCAGGGTTCGCCGCAGCTTCTTAGTGGAATTGTGGTTGTCCAGCTTGATGAAGACCTTCTTGTCCCGGGCCGTGATCTTCAGGCAGCCGCTCCATGCCGGTTGGTCCAGTTGCCATTCAGCGTCCCTCATATAATCCTCAGTAATAGGGAGCACTCAGAGGTATTTTCCTACCAACTAAAAACAATCCCCATTTAATTAAAGTAAGTACTTATGTTTGTTAAATTAGTAAAGTAGGAGAATTAAAGAAGGTTCTATTTATAGGTTTTGGTGGATTATTATATGTATTTTATATAGCACCTTCCGTAGTTCGAGATTACATATCTATAATTACCTAAACAAACCGGTGTCACAGGTTTCCTGCGCTGCGCAGCAATGTCAATGTGTTGCTAATCAAACAGCAGTGAAGAAGTTAATTTGGGAGCAAATATACAAGGATTCTTTTCTGCCACTTCAAATCTTTTAACATTGCTATTTTTATTCACCCTATTTATTAAAGGGGTGGATTAGTGTTCTGGATAATACGAGACGTCTTGGCTTTTCATTAATAGGTTTATTAATAACTAAGCAACAGGTTCCTATAACAGCAACTGGCAGCGTCACTAGTCAGCCTCAACTGGCTGCGTCACTAGTCAACCTCAACTGGCTGTGTCACTAGTCAACCTCAACTGGCTGCGTCACTAGTCAACTCAACTGGCTGCGTCACTAGTCAACCTCAACTGGCTGCGTCACTAGTCAGCCTCAACTGGCTGCGTCACTAGTCAACCTCAACTGGCTGCGTCACTAGTCAACCTCAACTGGCTGCATCACTAGTCAACCTCAACTGGCTGCGTCACTAGTCAGCCTCAACTGGCTGCGTCACTAGTCAACCTCAACTGGCTGCGTCACTAGTCAACCTCAACTGGCTGCGTCACTAGTCAACCTCAACCGGCTGCGTCACTAGTCAACCTCAACTGGCTGCGTCACTAGTCAGCCTCAACTGGCTGCGTCACTAGTCAACCTCAACTGGCTGTGTCACTAGTCAACCTCAACTGGCTGCGTCACTAGTCAACCTCAACTGGCTGCGTCACTAGTCAACCTCAACTGGCTGCGTCACTAGTCAGCCTCAACTGGCTGCGTCACTAGTCAACCTCAACTGGCTGCGTCACTAGTCAACCTCAACTGGCTGCATCACTAGTCAACCTCAACTGGCTGCGTCACTAGTCAGCCTCAACTGGCTGCGTCACTAGTCAACCTCAACTGGCTGCGTCACTAGTCAACCTCAACTGGCTGCGTCACTAGTCAACCTCAACCGGCTGCGTCACTAGTCAACCTCAACTGGCTGCGTCACTAGTCAGCCTCAACTGGCTGCGTCACTAGTCAGCCTCAACTGGCTGCGTCACTAGTCAACCTCAACTGGCTGCGTCACTAGTCAACCTCAACTGGCTGCGTCACTAGTCAACCTCAACTGGCTGCGTCACTAGTCAACCTCAACTGGCTGCGTCACTAGTCAGCCTCAACTGGCTGCGTCACTAGTCAACCTCAACTGGCTGCGTCACTAGTCAGCCTCAACTGGCTGCGTCACTAGTCAGCCTCAACTGGCTGCGTCACTAGTCAACCTCAACTGGCTGCGTCACCAGTCAACCTCAACTGGCTGCGTCACTAGTCAACCTCAACTGGCTGCGTCACTAGTCAGCCTCAACTTAGAGTCTTTGTGTCAGAAGGTCACAAGGATGTTGACTTAATGTCTCCTTCCTTAATAAAAGCTGGAAGCCATGATTGATGATCCTTCAAGGATTGAGGCAGGTGTTCAACATCTGTTTCCTACTCTGACTCAAAAGACTTCAAGATACAAAGAGTTTATCTAAGGATCAATTAGATATAAGAATATGCATATATAGAAAGATTAAAATATTCCTCTACATTCCCCTCTTTTATTGTAATCAAATAACAATAACTAATTTTAATTTTGTAACCCCCAACACGTCCTTTCAGCAGTAGAGAAAAAACCCTTCCCTTTAAATTGACAAGGGCTGGGAAATCTCCAAAGGCACCAGGCATGAAGGACTATCCTGCCCTCCAGGTGTCAAAGGCTTACAAAACAATTAATACAGGTTTTTTAGGCATATTAACGCTAGATCTCAGATCTGAATGATATACACTAGAAGTGGCTACACATTTGTGTGATATTAACTGAAATAAACATTTAAAAATAGCAAAAATAACATATAGAAACAGTAAGAGTAAGATTACAATAAAAATTCCACCTAATATGCGTTTTCCCATATTTCCCAACCATCCTCCTAATCCTAGAGTCCAGTCAAAGTTACTAAAAGAATCATGTACTTTTCGTAATCTACTCTGAACCTCATGCAGTTTATCAATATCATGATGAATACGTCCAGAATTATTAGAAATTAATATGCAGCATTCTGCTCCTACCCTCACACAAACCCCTCCCTCTGCGGCAAGTAAATAATCTAATGCCATACGATTTTGAAGGGCAACTGTTCTAATCTGTTCTTGTTCAGCCGTAAACTGAAGAATGGCATCTCCGGTATAATTAAAAGCTTCCCCTACCATATTGACCAACAAATTAAGCTTATGATACAATGTAATTACACCAATGTTAGGAAAAAATCCTCCCAATGCTCTCTCAGAAATACCTGTCTTAACAGATATAGATGACTTGTTACTAAAAAGAGTCTGTCGAGATCGAATACGACCTAGAGGAAGAGTAGGTGAAGGGTATAAAGCAGGAATGACATTACCCAGAATAACAAACACCAGACCAATTGTCAGGTATAATCTTATAGGCCCAATTACCACATAGATAATAAACACCAACAGGGAGGTGGACGCTTTCTACAGAAAAAGGAGAAAAAGGTTGCTTTCTACTTTCCGGCACGTTACCTGTTGAAAATATTGCCATACTAGAACTTACTACGGCCCATCGCAAAAGAGTATCAAACGGTGTTTCATTAACCTGTGGCTGTTGGGGAGACCTAAATGGAGCTGAACTGCGCATGTAGTGAGTAAGTACCAAACCATTATTACAATCAGTACCATTATAATCTTGAATATATGTATACCAACTAAACAAATTAGGAATCTTTTTCCAATCAACTAACTTATTCACTTTCAAATTGCAAGATCGAGAATTATTGGCATGTAAAGGTACATTATAATAAAAAATAATAAGAGCATTTACAGGAGGCAAAACAGTAGAACGATTTCCTGGCTGGAAAGGATGAGTTGGTTTTCCTAAAATACAGAAAAGGTTAATGGCGCATGTGAATGAACAAAGAATGCTGCAAGGTCCCGTATATCTACACCACCAAGATATACAAACAAAGTCCCAATAGGCGAAAAAACATAGATGGGGCCTCGCGCAAAAGTAGCTCAGATGAAGTGTATGGAAATCCTCCTATGGAGTGGAGCCTAAAAGAAAGCAAATGGGACATACATTGCGCAGTATATCAATTATAATGTATCCCCACAATTTGCATTAGGCTGATCAACTCACATGGTGGAGAGCCATTTTACAGTTGGCTCATACATTGGCAGCTCATACATATTGCAGGAACTCTTCACCTCATACAGATGGAAATAGAGACGGTACTCCACCAGAATATGCAATGCAATGGAGACAGCACTCCACCAGGAAATGCAATGCAATACGATATACAATCTCCCCAGGCCTCAAGCGAAGTAAGGATGTATACCGATAGAAAGTAAAAAAGGTCACAATCGACCTATTTATTAAAAAATATATTGCACAACGCGTTTCAACCTTATGGTCTTCCTCAAGTGCTAATCCTGCGGGAACAGGAAGAGACAGAGATACATCACCATAGATGCCATTCAATTTGTCCACAAGATTCAAAACGTATTCATCAATTACGACATTAAGGTCCCCGCTTACCATCGGGGCACCTTTAGTTCTACACCATGGAGTGGGGAATGGTCTACCCATTAGAATTTCAAAAGGCAAATAACCCGTAGTCGAGCTAGGAGTCATTCTGATTTCAGCCAATACTGCTGGTAAATGGTCAGGCCAGTTTTGACTTTTATCAAGACTTCCTTTTATTAATTTCTGTTTGATTGATCTATTCATACGCTCGACTTGACCTGAGGATTCTGGATGAAAGGGAATGTGATACTTCCAATCAATACTTAGCATCTTACAAATCTTTTGTGTAATTGCAGAAGTAAAATGAGTACCCTTATCACTATCAATAGTCCCGGGACATCCAAAACGTGGAATAATCTCTTTACACATCACTTTCACAACAGTACGAGCATTTTCCCTAGCACAAGGAAAGGCCTCAACTCATTTAGAAAATGTATCCACTATGACAAGTAAATACTTGATCCTACCTTTCGCTGGTGGCATGTGTGTAAAATCAATCTGTAAACTTTGCATAGGACCATCAGAAGGAGGAAGGTGGTCATGTTTACCAAACAGAGGCTTGTTTACATTGCCTCTTGCACAAGTCAAGCATTGAGATAAAATATTCACAACCGTCTGATCTAATCTATGGATTACAAATCTTTCCTTCATCATTGCCAACACCCCTCTTCGGCCGACATGTCCATAGCCATGGAATTGTCGGACGAGAAGCAGTGAAGAAGCCTGAGGTAAAGCAATGCATCCATCGGGGTCCCTGAGGACACCACAGGAATCGGGTGCAACAGAATGTGCCTTCCCATGCTGTAAATCAACAGGAGAAGCTGCTGCCTGCATTGAAAGAATATCAATGTTCTCAGAATGGGGAACTGTAAGTACTGCATTAAGAACATGCTGTTGAGTGACATCTGCATAGTCTGGCCATACAGGGTATGACACAGCTGCATGTTTAGCAGCAGTGTCTGCAAAATCATTACCATCGCGTGTCATATCTGTATTAGTACTGTGGCCTTTACACTTAACAATGGCAAGGTTCCTAGGTAAAAGAATGGCACACAATAAAGCATCAATTAAATCAGAATGGGACACCTTCTTGCAGTGGCGCAACTAGAAACCTGAGGGCCCCGGTGCAAGAATCCATGACGGGCCCCCCCCAAAAAAACATCCATATTTTAACTTTTTTATTATTATTATTGCAGGATAAAAAAGAGTACACCATTTATATTAGTTCAACTAACCTTAATTCTTAACAGTTGTAGTTTCAGGATAGGACTTGGTCACTGGGCAGGTCGCACTGATGACCTGCAAAATATAAAGAGAAATCCATAAATCAAGGAAATTGTACATCCATTTGACAAAGTTATAGCAAAAGATCAATATGGCAACAAGAATATGACAATTTAAATAGAAAATATTAGACTGTACATATGCACCACACACACAGACTTACTCAAATGTCCACAGAAGCGGCAGAGAAGCTTCAAAAAAAGGGTCCACAACAGGGCCAACAATAATAACAAACATCAACCTTTTCAAGAACTGGAACTATGTCTAATGAATAAAAACCTGTAAAATAAAAAAGTTGTACAACAATTAGTATGGTTCAATGAAGGTAGTATTGAACAAAAACAGCCATTCTTTCAACTGAAACGGAGCATATCTCAGAACAAACCATGCAAGGTGCAAACCTAAATGGGGTTAGTTTGTTTATCTGTTAAAAACTCTGAAACAGTGTTAATAACTTGTAACAGAACGTAATATAGCTTTACTTACTAATGCCGTTAGAAGTTACGACGCCTTGCTTTGGCATCAGCAAAGTCATCTACGATGCTTTCTATGTTCAGTCTTCGAGCTCTCTCATTTTCGATGCTTAACAAAGCAAGCCCAGAAAGTCTTTGTTGAGACATGGTGTTTCGCAAATAACTTTTGATTAGTTTTAACTTTGAGAATGACCTTTCTGCAGTTGCTACGGTTACTGGGAGGGTGAGGAACAAAAGTAGTGCGACACAAACATCTGGGACTGTAGAAGACAGTGCACTGTTTTCAACGAGCAGGAGATGAGCAAGGTCCTTAACAGTAGAACAACTACGAACCTCTTCCTGAAGTGCCGAACGGAATGAAAGAAGTTGCCCTGGAAAATCTGCGGATATATCCTCATTGTAAAGTTCCTGCAGTTTTGTTGCTTCTGATATTACAGTCTCATCGGATTCAGAGGCGAGCATGGCTGGCTGAATTATTTTGAATCTATGAAAGACTGCATTCATTCCCTTAAATCGGTCTGACAATTGGTTTGTGATAATGTCCAAACACCTATAAAACACAGTCGTTTTGAAGCGTTCCTCTGGATCAGGTAATCTTTGATCCATGCACAGCTCATCAAAGTGGCGCTTCACTTTTTTAATTCTTTTATTTGTAAACTCTGCTGAAATTCCCCACTTTTCTGCAAGTGCCGCTGTGGTTTCCTTAGCTTCCTCAAAGTGATCCCTGTAGGTGGAAAGGGCTGTGACAGCATTCTGAATGAGCCGCACTGCACTGGACAGTGCCATATCTTTAGATTGCAAAACCTTTGAAATTATATTTACATGGCTGAAGATTTTTGTTTGGAGGACAACGAGTAACACAAACTCAAAAGATTCCATTTTCTTCTTTAAATTTGCAGCATCATCTCTTTCCTTTGGTTTTGATGAGAGGAGGAGAAGTTTTGATAAAGCCTGCATGATGTCAACAAAACGGAACCGCAGCGCAATCAGAGAATCGTGTCTAGAAGACCACCTTGTAGGGCAAAGCCGTTTTAATGTCACAGAAGATTCAGACGTGAATGAGGAGAGAAAGGCCCATCTGCGTACACTTTCCCCAAAGAAGGTGTATAAATTGTGTACCACATCAAAGAATGAGGTCACTTCCGCTATGTCAGCGACAGCATCCTGAATCACTAGATTTAGATTGTGTGCTGCACAATGGACATACAGGCCATTCTTTTCCCTTTTTGCTATCCGAGCCTGTACACCAGAATAAACACCACTCATTGTTGCTGCACCATCATAACCCTGACCACGACACTTTGATAAATCAAGGCCCTTGCTCTCTACGCAGGCAACAATATTACGTTCAATCTCTGCTGCTCTCTGATCCTCAATGACATGAAACCCTAAGAAAGCCTCATTTACTGTGACACTGCAGGCTCTCAGATTCTGATCTCTTTCCACAAAGACATATCGAAATATCTGACTCATTTGATCAACTTTGGATATATCCGGTGTTGTGTCCATTATTATGGAATAAAATTGTGCTTCTTGTATTTCAGACACAATTTCATTTTGCACTTTTTTTGGATAGAATTTCTATTAATTGGTTTTGTATTTGTGGGCTCAAATATTTTAACGTGCCTTTGGGTAACCGAAGAAGTTCCTTTAAAATGGGATCATACTCTGCCAGCAGCTCTATGATGGAGAGAAAGTTCCCATTGTTAACCTCTCCCAGACGCTCTCGGTGGCCACGAAAGGCTAGATTACACATTGCCTGGGTTAATGTCACATTAACAATTCTGTGTAAGACTTGCCTCCAAAAGTTTTTTTCCCTTCTAATCTGGTTTTCATTTTCCTCATCAATTGTTTTATTACGCCTCCAATGATCATAGACTACACATGCTTCCATATGAGTTTGTGAACATTCATGAATCTGAGTTCTTGCAGACAGCCTCTGCCACTTCTGGATCCCTTTTGCCCATGCAGGCTCAAATCCCACCTTTTTATGGTCAGCAAACAGACAGCATGGCTCACAATACGCAGAATTAAGCTTTGGAGAGTAACAAAGCCACATTACAGAAAGTTTAAGCCCTGTTTTTGTCACTCTCTCATAATAACGCTCAGAAAAGCACCTTTTCTGTGCATCATTATCCCACGGGAAAGGTCCTGGAGGTCTACATGGGCCATGAGCTAAAATAAACTTTTTTACATTTGTATCTGTGATGGTGACTGGGTAATGCCCCCTATCGGTCACAAATTTCTCACCCTCTACACTACTTCCCACAGCACTTGAAGATTCTCTAATGCTCGCCAGATCTGAATCTTCAATGTTGGTGGTGTCTAAAGGTTGGTCTTGCATTGAGCTGCTGCCTTCAAGTGGATCTCTGTTCTCGTCTTCCAGTGTAGACTCGGTGGAATGAGTGCCCTCAATGATTGCCATCTCACCAATTTGTGCTATATTTGCACTTTCTTCTTCAATATTTTTTTCAGTTTCCTCACTGCTAACCTTAGAACTCTGAGCCACAGTTTTAGGAGTGGAGATGAACTGGCTTATTTTAGGGAGTTTTTGAAGTTTCATCTGCTCTTCCTTTGCCTTTTTATACTTGTGAGCACCGCTCTTGGACTGAGTGGATGACGACATTATATATTTCTGTAAATAAAGCATATGACAGCTAATAGTATGCAAGCTCTTTAGGCAAGGAGGTAATGTTGTATCTATTGAGATAATCAAAATTATTTAATGTTTAAATTCAACCATTTTTACAAAGATCAGTCATGCATGGCCCTACTTCTTTTCATTAACCCTCCCCACTCTTTTCAATTCATAACCCCCCAGTCTTCTCATTTGCCAATTGTATCAGCCAAGTGCGGTAAATGTTACAGCCAAGTGCGGTAACAGCCAAGTGCGGTATAAACGTTACAGCCAAGTGTGGTATAAACGTTACAGCCAAGTGCGGTAAATGTTACAGCCAAGTGCGGTAAATGTTACATCCAAGTGCGGTAACAGCCAAGTGCGGTATAAACGTTACATCCAAGTGCGGTAAATGTTACAGCCAAGTGCGGTAAATGTTACATCCAAGTGCGGTAACAGCCAAGTGCGGTAAATGTTACATCCAAGTGCGGTAAATGTTACAGCCAAGTGCGGTAAATGTTACAGCCAAGTGCGGTAAATGTTACATCCAAGTGCGGTAACAGCCAAGTGCGGTATAAACGTTACAGCCAAGTGCGGTAAATGTTACATCCAAGTGCGGTAAATGTTACATCCAAGTGCGGAAAACAGAACAAACAGGATCATTCAGCCTGAATCTCAAACGGAATGCAATTGGCATGGTAGACACAGCCCCCCGTAATGCAGGAGCCAGGAGGCCACCTTATTGAAAGCCCCCGTAATGCAGGCTGAGCTGAGGCAGGCCACCATAGTTACTCAAGGCCCCCACCCACAGTACTCATGGTCATGGGCCCAGCCGCACCCACGGTAATGCAGGCCTGGCTGCCATATTGGAAGAGCCCCCCCCAGCGGCCCCCATGATAACGCAGGCCTGGCAGGCTGTCTGCCAATATTGGTATTGAGACCCCCCAGGCCCCCACCCACCCCAATTTGATTTTGAATGAAGTGAACACAAAATTACCTGAGTCAGGTGGTGACGGCGTGCTGCTGATGTGAGTGTGTGGCCCAGGCCGCAGGAGTCAGAGAGACAGCAGTGTGACGACTGTCACTGGCAGAGTCTGCTGCAGCGGTGGTGCGGTGGTGGCGCCAGGGCCCAGCTCCAGCTGAATGATGAGTCTGAGTGTCAGTCAGTACTTAGACAGAAAGAGTGAATGTCACGGGGCCCAGCCGGGGCACGTCACGGGTCGGGAGGGACTGGAGTCTTCTGCGATGTGGTGGCGGCCAGGTGTGGGTCACTCACGTCACGAGTGGTGCCAGACTGACTGTTTGTCACTGCTGAGTGCTGACTGACAGACAGTGAGTGTGACACTGACACTCACTCACTCACTGTCTGTGACGGTGCGTGCGAGTGTGACTGACTGTCTGTGAGGACTGAGGAGCGGATGGACTCGGGAGCCTGCCCTGAGACTGAGATGAGTGTAGGAGCCGGAGGAGAGGACACTACTGTCTGGAGCCGCCCTGGAGGAGTCTGGAGACGCAGCTCGGGCGGGAGAGGAAGCGACACGTTCCGGCCACGAGGAGAAAGGCGCGCATGAATTTTCAGGTCGGCGCCCTATCACTGTCTCCTTGGCCGCGCCCACACACACATGGACACATGTGCGGGGCTGGGCGGAGGCTGAGTGAGCAGGCGAGCCGCGAGCAGGGAGAGTGGGACGGCCGGACGGGGGAGGAAGGAACAGTGAACGTAATCATGATTGGAAGATCATGACGAGCAGCCAAGGGCTATCATCGGAACGCGATCGCGGCTGCTGGCAAAAATAGTGCGCTACGAAAAAGTGCGAAAACGAAATTCTCCCAAAGCAAGTGGGCCCCCTTAAGCGGCGGAATGGGCCCCCTCAAGTGGCGGATTTGCCAGGGCCCGGTTGCAGTTGCGACCGCTGCGACCCTGGTAGTTCCGCCACTGCTTCCAAGGCTTTCAAGAACTCCTCAACTCTATTTCCTTCAGGCTTTTGGCTTTTGCATTGTGCGCGGAAGTGGGCCATTTCTCCACAACTGAAACATCTCTTCTTTGAAAGCGGAGACGCAGTCGCCTGCTGTGATTCGGTTGAAGGACCCTGGCTAGACGCCACAGCAAATCCGGTTGGCTGCATGTCTGTAAGGAACTTCTGCATCTCTGTCTGTGTCTCTGTCACCTTCAACAATACTCGGCACAGTTCCACGTGCGCCTGTTGCTATTTAGCTTCAGCTTCTTGTACCTTCTTAACAGTTTTGTGCAACTCACCATGTGTAGAGAGGTTTAATTCTTTGACAGCCCTCTCTGTGGATTTAAAAGCGATCAGATGCTCTTGTTCGTCCACGTCGGATCCATAGGTATCCAACGAGTCACTTTCAGGCTGCAAACATTCATTATGCCTCACAGGTTGCGCGTAAGCTCTTTCTCCTCTCCTGAAGGATTTTTCTTCCAGTAAAGCCTCCTCCTCTCTGACAGCTCGGATCAGTTCCAGGTACTTCAGTTCTCGACTACCTTCCCTGCTTCTTAGCTGCAGCATCACTGGATCTAGAGGTTGAGCGCCCCTCAGGATCTGCTGTATTCGGATCTTATCTACTTCGGCCGGTTCGGCCCCTTTCTTGAGGAGTATCTGGTGCAGAATCTTATCTAGGCGCCTCATATATTCGGTCATTCTCTCACCTTTCCGCTGGTAGGTGTGTTCATACTGTTATACGAGCTCTGCGGCCTTTTCCGTTGGCCCAAAAACTTCCTCCAGAACATTTAGATAATCTAAAGCAGTGCAGTCTTTCTTACTCAATTTTAGGTTTCTTACAGCCTCTGACACAGGTCCCTTTAAGCTCTCAGTAATCCTTTGCTTTTCTGTGCTTCAGGGACGTCCCACTCATCCAGAGCCTGCATCGCCTGTTCCACCTATTCTTCGAAGGTTTCTTCTCCCGCCGGAGTTGATATGTTTCCTGTAAAATTTCTCAACCGTCGATAACCAAAGTTAGTGTGCGGAGGGCTTGTTCTCTGACACTTAGCCAGCAAATCTCCAATAGCCACTATAAATTCAGGCCCGATCATGGCCAACGAACTGGGCGCGGGAACACTCGTGGATTCGCCACGTGGCGCACTTGGCTGAATCAGTTGGACTTCCACCTCATCGGTCAGCTTCACGCTTGCGCCCTGAAAACACACTGGAACACCCTTTCTCCACTCAAAAAGAACATATGTGTGAGAGGTATCTGGGTTCTCTTTAATGTCCAGGATTAACCCCCGATGATCTGATGTCAGCGCGGCCACGGCCTGGCGAATCTGATCTTCGGCCCAAGTGTCTGCAGGAATATCCATGACTATACACAATTCTAACTGACTACTGTGCTCCTCGCACCATTTGGCAGCAGTGTCTGGATCCATATTTAACCCTTTAAATGCGGTTTTTCCAGAGACTGGATCCCGGAAACGAGCCCCCACGTGTAGCGCTCACTCCCGGAGGAGCCGCTGAATTTGAACCTCGGGTCAGTCTCCCCGCACTAGGGAATAAATATACTCCAGCACCTTCGTGGATTTTATAAATTATATAGTTTACTGAATAAACTGGCATATAATGAGTAACACGGTATATGTATATATATTTACAGTACTTCGTAATGCGGGAAACGCGCAGCGGAAAAGAAATACAATACTTCGTAATGCGAGAAACGCGCAGCGGAAAATGAAAAATATATTTTTAACCCCCTTGGTGGTTGGAGAGTGAGTCCCATACAGGTTATGTCACAAGGAATGTATGTGTATGTGTGTATTGGTACCCGGGTACAATATTCAACTGGCCAGTGAATTATTTATGAGGTATCTTCAACTAGTCACGTTGGGGCCCTGTGGGTTTTGAACAAACTGCAGCGTGCTTTAGAATTTCACAACGGCCTGGAAGGCCTCTCACCCATCCGCCAGGTACTCTGTGCTCTGCTCGACCCAGGACGTCTCTCCGCTCAATTTTGACTGGGATTCTCTGTGTCACTGGATCCGCTGTCTTGCTTGTCTGTATCTGCCACAAGATGTCCAGCTCACCGCCTGCACTCCCTGTTAGATCAATCTGCGGTTCTCATAACTCAGGGTCCTCCAGCTCACTCTGTATCAGCGTGGGTTACTGCGGTGGATCACTGGGTCTTCGTATAATAAGGTGGAAAAACCCGGTCTCCAGCTCTGTCAGGCCGCACCTGTGCTCCGGCCTGGTCGCTATCACTTTCAGCTACACTGCGTCTTGCTCCTCTCACTCCTAGGCGCGCTCTGCCAGCTCTTTCCACGAGGCTCAGGATGCCAGTGTCTCTCTCCCACCCACTTCCTGTCCCCGCCCGCAAAGCATGCTGGAAAATGTAGTCCCAATGTTCAGTGTCTCACATCGCGCTTGTCTCCCTCCGGTGGCCAAAAACAAGTACTACAACGACAGGGAATTTAAAACCAGCGCTACAGATATATTTGCCCCAGGCTCACTCATGGATATATTTGCCCCCAGGCTCACTCATGGATATATTTGCCCCCAGGCTCACTTATGGATATATTTGCCCCATGCTCAGTCATGGATATATTTGCCCCCGGGCTCACTCGTGTATATATTGCCCCAGGATCAGTCGTGGATAAATTTGCCCCCAAGGCTCACCTCTGCCAGGCCCAGGCTCGGAGGGGCGGATTGTGCGGCCACCACATTCCTTCCTTCAATGAGCGGCAGCCCGCATGAGTATCTGCCGCTCTCCTGGGATCCACCCTCCAGCCTGCCGCGATCTCGCGAGATCACGTGATCTCGATCGCAGCAGGCTAGAGTATGGATCTCAGGCGAGCGGCAGATACTGATGCAGGCTGCCGCTCGTTGAAGGAACGAACGTGGCAGCCGCACGATCTGCCGTCGCCACCGACAAAAAACATAGTGCAGAGCGCAGCAGCGGCGCCGGTGGCGGAAATTTGCCGCCTCCGAATTTCTGTCGCCTGGCACCACTGCTCCATTCTGCACCATTGTCGGGCCGGCCCTGGTTGTCCCTCAACTGTGTTTCTACCTGTGTGCTTTTTCAAATAAAGAGTCAGTTTTGTTTTGCTGCTCAACAACTCTGGTCATACCTGGAGCTTTGTAGAGAGACGGTTTGGGGGCTGCTAAAGCTGGATTTCGGGGTCCAGCTTGGAGAAAGTTAGCGTTTGACAGAGGTACACGGTCGGTGTGCCAAGCGGTCTGTCACAGTTTTAATGTTGTGTCTGATCAGTGTTTGCTTTAGGAAGCTCCCACACTCCTGCTCGTTCAGAAGCTGTAACCATCAGGGAGAAGCTGCCGACCACAAGCTCCAACCTAGAAGGATCTGTGCTTTTTCTCCAACATATGGAGACCTCCAGCTACAGGTGAGTGAATAGATCACACAGGACATGTCATGTGATCCTACAAGGAGCAGCGGGATTAGGTGTGAGCCGGGATTGTGTTTATTGTGTGTATAATGGCAATAAAGAGCTTCTTGTATGAAATCCTCACACAGGCCGTGACTTCCAGCGTCTGCTGTTAGGATAGGAAGAAGCTCACGGCTCTCACTTATTGCGCTGATTCTTAGCGGATCCTGCAGGATTCATGAGATCTCACAGCTCAGATCTAGGTTTAGCAGAGAGTTTCAGTGAATGTGACCCAGGGATCTGTTTCCTGCAGAGTCACAGCTCAAACACACAATACCAGATATTCCATGTCTCATAAAAGGAGGGTTTCACCTCACCCCGAGTCACTGTTTAGTGAGTAAATCCCTACACAGACTGAGGGAGAACTCAAATCAGGAACCTACAGGGTTAACAGCCAGTCCCATGATGCAAAGTGTCCACGCCTTGTGTGTGTGGAATGTGGTAAAAAACGCCCACTGACTCCTGATAGGAGAAAAGTTAAGTTTTGTTTCTCATTCTGCTTCCAGCGATGGCGTCTGCTGATCTGAGAGATGAGCTGACCTGCTCCATCTGCCTGAACATTTATACAGACCCTGTGACCCTGCCATGTGGACACAGCTTCTGCAGGACCTGCATTGGGGATGTGCTGGACACACAGGAGGCATCTGGAGCCTATAAGTGTCCTGAGTGCAGAGCAGAGTCTCAGGAGCGTCCGGCTCTGGTGAATGCCAGGAAACTGCGGAACATCGCGGAGAACATCCGATCTACTCACCCAGAGCAGGAGGAGGCCGGGATCCCCTGTACTTACTGTGACTCTCCGGTACCGGCTGCTAAAACATGTCTACATTGTGAAGCTTCTCTGTGTGATAAACACTTAAAGAAACACAGCAAGTCAGCAGAACACGTCTTAACTGAACCCACCACTTCACTGGAGAACAGGAAATGCTCCATCCACAAGGAAATCCTGAGATATTACTGCTGTGAGGATGCGGCCTGTATCTGTGTGTCCTGCAGGTTGGATGGAGAGCACAGGGGACACCAGGTGGAGACTCTGAATGAGGCCTCTGAGAAGAAGAAGGAGAAACTGAGGAATATTCTGCAGAAACTGACCTCACAGAGAGAGGAGGCCGAGAAAAGAGTCCAGAACCTGGAGGAGCTCAGGAGACAAGTGCAAGGAAAAGCAGCCGGAGTAACAGAGCGAGTCACTGCCCTGATTAGGGACATCAGGAAACAGCTGGAAGCCCTGGAGAAGCGAGTCCTGAGTGAGATCTCCAGGCAGGAAGAGCAGGTCTCACTCCGAGTCTCAGATCTAATCCGGCAGCTGGAAATAAAGAAGGAGGAGCTGTCCAGGAAGATGGGTGACATCGAGAAGCTGTGTGACATGACGGACCCAGTAACTGTCTTACAAGGACGGGAATCAGACAGAGACGACTATTGTGACACTGAGGAGGACACAGAGAGACGTGTCATAAAGGTCCATGATGCAGGAGATCTGGATGTGGGTCTGATCTCAGTGACCTTACACTCAGGCCTAGCTGGGATTGTGACCGGAATAACGAGACGGTGCCGTGTACCGGAGGCTTCAGACATGTTACTGGATGTAAACACAGCTTCAGACATGTTACTGGATGTAAACACGGCTTCAGACATGTTACTGGATGTAAACACGGCTTCAGACATGTTACTGGATGTAAACACGGCTTCAGACATGTTACTGGATGTAAACACGGCTTCAGACATGTTACTGGATGTAAACACGGCTTGTAATTATGTTTCTGTATCAGAGGATTTGAAAACTGTTTCCTGGTCAGGAATAAATCAGAGACGCCCAGAAACACCAGAGAGATTTCAGTATCGTCAGGTTTTAAGCTCCAGGAGTTTCTCCTCAGGGCAACATTACTGGGAAGTGGAGGTCAGTGAATCAGAGGGGTGGGGGTGGGGATGACCTATCCCAGTATAGAGAGGAGGGGAGCAATGCAGTCACTGATTGGAAATAATAACAAGTCCTGGGGTTTGCAGAAGTTTTATAATAAAATGTATAGTATATCACATG